>CAWUFW010017106.1:0-278630 GCA_963921515.1 Calotriton arnoldi
CTTCTAAGAACAAAGACTTTTGGGGTATAAATATCTGTGCTCAAACCCCTACATTTTCGTATTGCTTTTGGATCTGGAGAGGAAACTCTGTCCGTGCCACTGGAGGAATCTGCAGGAAGTGACTGTCCCTGTGCTTGTGTGTTGTTTCTTGCACTGGCCTGCAGCAGTGACCACTGGACCTTGAAGAAGAGGAAAAGGAACTTTTGAGAGAACTTTTATTTTTGTTACAGTAATTACCCAAGGGCTAGGAAAAGAGCTAGCCTCCTGCTGGAGTCTCAGGCACATCAGACTCCACCACCAACCTCCTGCTTCCTCCCTGCGAGGATTGCTATCTGCTGATGAGGCTCCTGTGAGTTCCAGGGCTTCTAGTTTTGCTTCAGAAAAAAGAGTGCTGGAAATCGTCGCTAACGCACGTTTGCGAGCCGCTGCAGCCGAGAGCGCTGGAAAAATCATTGCGCTGCTGCCGCTGGGTGCTCGCAACATGAAACCAACGCTAACGCCCCTTTGCGAGCCGCTGCAGCCGAGACGCGCTGGAAAAATCATCGCGCTGCTGTCGCCGAGCGCTCGCAACCCCTAAAGAAATCATCGCTTCAAGACATCGCATTGCGGACGCCGTGCGTCCGCCATTTTCATCGCATCGCACCGGATTTCGTCGCTCCCTCGCGGAGCGCCATTTCTTCGCATCGCAACACAATCGCACAACGCAACAGGCTCGTCGCATCGACTTCGCCCTCGCAGCAAGAAAGTCATCGCATCGGCGGCCTAGCGTGCAGAAGTTGGTCGCATCGTCTCCGCACGCATCAGCAGATCGGCGCATCATCCTCCCTTGCAGCAAGGATTTAACGCATCGCCGGCCTCGCGTGAGGAAAATCATCGCTACCACTTCTTTGCGACATTTTGTTGGTTTTGCTACTGAATTCAGGTACTTTGTGCGAGAAAGGGTCACAGAGACCACTGCTTTGGATTTGAACCTTATTTTTGCAACCTCTGAACGAGACACGGTCGCAGAGACCCCTGCTTTGAATTTGAACCTTATTGTTGCAACCTCTGAATGAGAAAGGGTCGCAGGGACCCCTGCTTTGAATTTGAACCTTATTCTTGCAACCTCTGAACTATTTGTAACAGCCCTTCAACAGCAATCCTATTTTGACAGTATTGTGGCTTTTACAGTTATTGGTCTTGTGATAAATCTACCAATATATAAAGATACTTATTTTTTATAACAACTTGTGTGGTGTCCTTTGTAGTGTTCCTCACTGTATTACTGTGTATGGTCATAAATGCTTCACACACTGCCTCTGAGTTAAGCCTACCTGCTCGTGCTACGTTACCACAGGGTTGAGCAGGGGTATCAAGGAGGGTAGCCCTCTTACTCTGACTTAGGAAGAAGGGTCCCTACTTGGACAGTGGCCAGCCATTGCCAACTAGTGACCCCCATTTCTAACATTGGTGGTCAGCGGTGAGGATCTGGACTTGCATTTATGATCGCATACAGTAATTATAGTGTACACTACTAGTGAGTGCAGACCATAACGTACCACATATATTTTTGAAGTTTTTTTTTTTTTTTTGTTTCTATCTTTTATTGATATTGCCCGTGATTGTTACAATGGGCAAGCCTATGTTTTATTGATATTGCCAGGTGATAGTACCCGCATACATTTTTGAGAATTGTTGGATCCTATATTGTAATTGATATTGCCGGTGATTTTTTACCCGCATACATTTTCTTGAGAAGTTTTCTTCTATCTTTTATTGATATTGCCCGTGATTGTTACAATGGGCAAGCCTATGTTTTATTGATATTGCCAGGTGATAGTACCCGCATACATTTTTGAGAATTGTTGGATCCTATATTGTAATTGATATTGCCGGTGATTTTTTACCCCCATACATTTTCTTGAGAAGTTTTCTTCTATCTTTTATTGATATTGCCCGTGATTGTTACAATGGGCAAGCCTATTTTTTATTGATATTGCCGGTGATAGTACCCGCATACATTTTTGAGAGTTCTTGGATCCTATATTGTGATTGATATTTCCAGTGATTTTTTTACCCGCATACATTTTCTTGAGAAGTTTTCTTCTATCTTTTATTGATATTGCCCGTGATTGGTACAACGGGCAAGCCTATTTTTTTATTATTGATATTGCCAGTTATTGCTACAATGGGTCTTGCTGAAATGAGACCTACCTTTTATATAGATGATCTGTTGACCTACAGTCTAGAGGAGCTAAGGGGGTTCTGTGAGGAGAGGGGCTTAGCAGTGAGTAGGAAGGAGACTCCGCTGTCCCTGCAGACATCCCTGAGACTTTGGCAACAAGACAGATGGAGATTCTTGGAGTCCCAGTACACCTACCAAGAGGGTAGTTGGTCTGAGGGTGGCTCTGGAGAGTCTGAAGAGGAGGAAGAAAGTGTTATGGAATATCTCATAGGTGGGGAGTTCCTTGATGAGTCTAGTGCCTATGGTAGTGCCAGATTCCCCTCAGGGTCCCCAGAGGAGTTGGTGGACAGGCGGGAAGGTCCCATAGGTAGGGGATCCCTTGCTGGATCTAGTGCACAGGGTAGCACCCAATCCCCTTCATGGTCCCCAGAGGAGTTGGGCAGACAGAGGGAGAGGGAGTACCAGCTGGAATTGGAGAGGCTCCAAATAGAGATTGCCCAGCTGGAGGCGCACCTAGCGCAGATAGCAGAAAAGGAGAAGTTAGCTCAAGAGGGTAGGTTACCCCTGGAGCACAGTTTTAATTGTCTGGATTCCCCAGAGAGGGTGGGGTCCAGTGGTGGCAGCAAAATTGAAGTATATAGTGATGACAGTGTAGTACACCCACCCAGAGATGTGGCACCTGACTTGAAGGGGGGGGGGTTGATCTACACCAGGGGATTCAAGGATATGAGGTAGCTCCATTAGTGTGCAGTGTCCCTGAGGTGGATTGGGGAACTAGCGCAGGGGCCCATAGTCCTAGTGAAAGGAGGGATACTCTACCGACTCTGGATGAGAGGTGCAGGGAGAGGGGTTCCCCCGTGGTTGAAGTCCTGGTGTATGAGTGTGAGGACCGCCCAGAAGAGTGTGGGTTGAGTGATAGAGACAGGCAGTTAATGTCTCGCCAATTTCAGGAGAGTGGTGTGGGGTACGTGTGTAAGGCACTGGATTGTGAGGTGAAGGTTAGCACCTGTGTGGAGCTGTGTAATCCAATTGTGGGAGAGCATATTGTGAGTTCCTGTTTTCCAGAGCTAAACCAACACCTGTCAGATTGCGAGTTCTCTGATCCTAGGGAACTTGCACAGGAGGCAGACCTCTGGGTGAGTACCAGAGGCCCTGTAGAGGCATTAGGGAATGACCCTAAGAGAAGTGGTTCAGAAGTTTTCCCACCCAGAGTGCTGGGAAAGGTTAGGAGTGTTACAGCTGGGTCCCCTTGTTGTGAGGAGGTTGTAGGGCCTCACATCCTGTCTTGTGGGAGCAGGAGTGAGACTGGGATAGGTCCCGAAGTGCCCCAGCCTCAGTCCCCAGGACTGGATGGTTCCATGAGGGAACACCAGGTGGAGAGCCTAGTCTGTCTGGATGGACCGTCCATTGTGGGGGGTACCCCAGTGTTAGGTGAGCTGGGAGTGCCTGTAGTCAGGCCTCCATCAGTTCTTGTGCCTGGCAGTGCCACTCCTAGGGGTAGGGTACGGAAGTCCAGTCTGAGGGATGAAAGGGGGAAGGAGTCCCCAGTGGGAGAGCCAGTGGGTCAGGGGCCAGTCAGAAGGGCTGAGCCCCCTAGGAGTGATCATGGTGACACCACTTCAGTCCTGGTTGGCCAGGCAGTTGTTCAGCCACAGGGGTTGGTCCCTGGGTTGGTAAGTCAGATCCAGGAGTTGTCTGCCCTGGAGGGAGGGACAACTGTAAGCAGTGTCCCGACCATTTTTTCTAAGAGCACCACTCCAGGTGGGAGGGTATAGTATGCTGGAAGGGGGTGCAGAGGGAGGGAGTCCTCGCCTCTGACCCCGGTGCAACCTGAGGGTTTTTTCAGGTTGGTAGGTCAGTTGCAGGGTCCAGGCCCTGAACTGGTGGAGGGGTGTGTTTCCCTTGAGGGGGGCCTGTGTGCTCCCCAGGAAGTCCTGGTTGGCCAGGCAGTTGTTCAACCACAGGGGTTGGTCCCTGGGATGGTAAGTCAGGTCCAGGTGTTGTCTGACCTGGAGGGAGGGACAACTGTAAGCAGTGTCCCGACCATTTTCTTTTCTAAAAGCACCACTCCAGGTGGGACGGTGCAGTATGCTGGAAGGGGGTGCAGAGGGAGGGAGTCCTCGCCTCTGACCCCAGTACCACCTGAGGGTTTTTCCAGGTTGATGGATCAGTTGCAGGGACAAGGCCCTGAACTAGTGGAAGAGTGTATTTTCCTTGGGGGGAATTGGTGTACGCCCCCAGAAGTCCTGGGTTGCCAGGCACAGGCCCAGCCCAAGGGTACAGACCCTAGGTTGGGGGGCCAGGTTCAGGGTGTCCCCCTGATCTGGAGGAAGGGGCAACTGCTAACAGTGCCCCTCCCGGTTTGTGTTATGGGGGCACCTCTCCAGGTGGGAGGGTGCCAGGCCCCAGTAAAGGGGGCGGGGAGAGGGCAGCCTCACCCCTGACCTCCGCCCAGTCTAAGGGTACAGACCCTAGGCTGGGATACCAGTTGCAGGATAGAACCCCTGAACTGGTGGGTGAGTTGTGCAGGGCCCCTGCCACAGGTGCCCTGACAATTCTGGAAGGGGGTATCGCTCCAGGTGGGAGGGTACCGAGCCCCAAAGAGGAGGACCGGGTGTGGGAGAGCCCACCCCAGTCTCTGGCCCAGCCGCTGGGTACAGGCCCAGGGCTGGTGGGTCAGTGTCCGGGTGCTTTGCCTGACCTGACAGGAGGGAGAGTGTACAAAAGGTGCCAGGCACCTGGGGTTACTGCCCCTCACTCTCTGATGCCACAAAAGTTTGAGAGCCCTGAGAGGTATAGGGCTTGGATTTCATCACTAACTACTGTCAGTGACTACTGGGGCTTGTTGTTTATCTGTTGGGACACACCTGGGGGCCAGTTAAGGTTAGATGCTGCACAGGTGGTGTCCACAGGTTAGGGGAAGAGTTCCCCATTGGTTATCTTAGTGGGCCCTAGGAGTGTGGACAGAGGGATCCACCAGGGTTCAGATTGGAGTAGAGCTGGCATATGCCCCTGCAGTTGCGGGCCAGTTCCGTGTTCTATCCCTCGAAGCAGGGAAGCCCATCAAAGTAGTGATTGGTCTACCCTGCGTTTTGGCTGGAAGGGGTTGTGTTGGAAATGGCCCTTTTGCAGAGTCACCCCTAAACTTTTTGCCTGCCTCCTGTATTTTTGCTGACCTGTTTCTGTTGGTTTTATGACTCTGGGCACTTTACCACTGCTGTTCAGTGCTAAAGTGCATATGCTCTCCCTTTGTAAATATGTCTATGTGAATTGGTATATCCCTGATTGGCTTATTTGGTTTACCTGTTAGTCCCTAGTAGTGTGGCCTGTGTGTGCCCAGGGCTGGTAAACCAAATGCTGCTGGTGGGCATGCAGCGCTGGTTTGCGCCACCCACAGAAGCAGCTTG
This sequence comes from Calotriton arnoldi, assembly GCA_963921515.1. Lineage (NCBI taxonomy): Eukaryota > Metazoa > Chordata > Amphibia > Caudata > Salamandridae > Calotriton > Calotriton arnoldi. Next base: position 5,572 of record CAWUFW010017106.1, read on the forward strand.
TAAAGTGTGTCTCAGACCTGCCACTGCAGTGTCTGTGTGCAGTCCAGAACTGCCATCTTGGCTGAGAAGTGCACCCACTTCCCAGCCCCTGAACCTTCCCTTGGCATCCTGTAAGTCACCCCTATGGTAGGGTGCATTGTATGTGTAAGGTAGGACATGCCTTGGTGTATGTAGCATGTCCTGGTAGTGAATTACACCCCATTTCGTTTTTCACTACTGTAAGGCTACCTGTTCCTCATAGGCTAGAATGGGCAGTTTGACTATTACATTCTATAGTCCTAACTGACCCCAGGGACATGGTAGAAAAACGAATTTAGTATGCCTGAGCTCAGAATATTAAAATACATATTTTAGTGAAGTTTATTTTTATATTCTGTGTTTGAAAATACCACTTTTAGAAAGTAGGTATTTTCTTGCCTAAGCCTTCCAGTGTGCTCTGCTGTTATGTGTATTGGCTGTCTGGTTTTAGAGGGGCAGGGCAGGCTGAGTCAGACCTGGGTTGAATAGAGAGATCTGCATTTAGAGTGTGGGGAGGGGTGGCTCCTTGACCTGAATAGGGCTGTGCCTGGCAAGGTGAATGCTGGCTCCACCTCCCACTGTGTGTCTGCTAGCAGACCCCTCTTTCTGAAAGGAAGGATGCAGCCTGGTAAACAAAGTGCTCCAGGCCTGAGCAGAACTGGTTCTGGCTAGGTTCAGTGACTGGTAGCTTCTAAGAACAAAGACTTTTGGGGTATAAATATCTGTGCTCAAACCCCTACATTTTCGTATTGCTTTTGGATCTGGAGAGGAAACTCTGTCCGTGCCACTGGAGGAATCTGCAGGAAGTGACTGTCCCTGTGCTTGTGTGTTGTTTCTTGCACTGGCCTGCAGCAGTGACCACTGGACCTTGAAGAAGAGGAAAAGGAACTTTTGAGAGAACTTTTATTTTTGTTACAGCAATTACCCAAGGGCTAGGAAAAGAGCTAGCCTCCTGCTGGAGTCTCAGGCACATCAGACTCCACCACCAACCTCCTGCTTCCTCCCTGCGAGGATTGCTATCTGCTGATGAGGCTCCTGTGAGTTCCAGGGCCTCTAGTTTTGCTTCAGAAAAAAGAGTGCTGGAAATCGTCGCTAACGCACGTTTGCGAGCCGCTGCAGCCGAGAGTGCTGGAAAAATCATCGCGCTGCTGCCGCTGGGTGCTCGCAACACGAAACCATCGCTAACGTCCCTTTGCGAGCCGCTGCAGCCGAGACGCGCTGGAAAAATCATCGCGCTGCTGTCGCCGAGCGCTTGCAACCCCTAAAGAAATCATTGCTTCAAGACATCGCATTGCGGACGCCGTGCGTCCGCCATTTTCATCGCATCGCACCGGATTTCGTCCCTCCCTCGCGGAGCGCCATTTCTTCGCATCGCAACACAATCGCACAACGCAACAGGCTCGTCGCATCGACTTCTCCCTCGCGGCAAGAAAGTCATCGCATCGGCGGCCTAGCGTGCAGAAGTTGGTCGCATCGTCTCCGCACGCATCAGCAGATCGGCGCATCCTCCTCCCTTGCGGCAAGGATTTAACGCATCGCCGGCCTCGCGTGAGGAAAATCATCGCTACCACTTCTTTGCGACATTTTGTTGGTTTTGCTACTGAATTCAGGTACTTTGTGCGAGAAAGGGTCGCAGAGACCACTGTTTTGGATTTGAACCTTATTTTTGCAACCTCTGAACGAGACAGGGTCGCAGAGACCCCTGCTTTGAATTTGAACCTTATTTTTGCAACCTCTGAACGAGACAGGGTCGCAGAGACCCCTGCTTTGAATTTGAACCTTATTGTTGCAACCTCTGAATGAGAAAGGGTCGCAGGGACCCCTGCTTTGAATTTGAACCTTATTCTTGCAACCTCTGAACTATTTGTAACAGCCCTTCAACAGCAATCCTATTTTGACAGTATTGTGGCTTTTACAGTTATTGGTCTTGTGATAAATCTACCAATATATAAAGATACTTATTTTTTATATAACAACTTGTGTGGTGTCCTTTGTAGTGTTCCTCACTGTATTACTGTGTATGGTCATAAATGCTTCACACACTGCCTCTGAGATAAGCCTACCTGCTCGTGCTACGTTACCACAGGGTTGAGCAGGGGTATCAAGGAGGGTAGCCCTCTTACTCTGACTTAGGAAGAAGGGTCCCTACTTGGACAGTGGCCAGCCATTGCCAACTAGAGACCCCCATTTCTAACAGGAACGTTTGTCTCACTCTGTTTGGGTGAGTGGCCTCCCTCGTTCATTAATAAAAATCCACCTCGACTTGGTGATAACGCATGGTAGACTATTTTTAACGTGAAAGAGTGTCACAACCCCACCAAAGGGTTTGGTATGCAGTTGTGAATTAAGGGATATATGTTAAATGTATTCTATTGCTCAGCTTAAATTCAAGTGAATAATTTTGTCTCTTGTTAGACCACTCATCAGGGATGTGTCAAATTCGATTTTTCCATAAGTATGTATGTGATCACAAACTATCATCCATCGTTTACACCTATGTTGAGTTGCAAGAGTGTATGCGCATTTGGGACCCTTGTGGTATAGACAACTCTGGATGTAGACTACTTGTACTCTATATACAGCTGACACTTTTTATACTGTACATATCTTCTGTTACAGTTACTCCCCTACAGCAGCAAGTATATATAAATATTGTATGAATTTTGTGCATGCTAATCACATGCCCATAACAATAGTCACACATTATTCACATCAATGGGGGAGTGACCTCTTTGCTAACTCACCCTGACGAAAGCCCAGGACCTCACACAGGTCAGTAGAACAGGGCTGAAACATGTTCGTGATATAGGGTCATTGGACCATCACATCCTCATACCCTTATAACATATTTTATCTTTCCCTCCCATTCCACCAATAAAGGGTGGGTGAGGAATTTTATCTTTAAAGTTATGGCCCCTTACATCCTATCTTCATAAGTGCTCCCTGGAATACGGTAGAGCCCACTCTGACCTTTAGGAGTCGGGGTGAACCCTATGATGAAGCATGCCGCTACTAGAGTGGGTGAGGCTTATATAAAGAAAAGGGCCACTTTTCCCTTCCCACCCCTATAAGTGGGTGTGCTATCCCGCGGCGTACCACTGGTCCTATATTAGCCTTCAAGGAGCCAATATCATGCTCCAGAAGGGATACTCTATTGTTCAGTAACTTATCATAGGGAGTTCGTATCCCTTCATCCTCGCTCTAGAGGATCTCTCTTCCCTTTAGGGGCTGTTGGGTGCCAACTCTCCCTTAATTCGTTCTAGATAATGTAAGAAAATGCCAACTTTCTAAAAGTGCCATTTTCAGAATTGTAATTTGAAATCAGACTTCACCATAAGGTTGGTTTTTAAATTGTGATTAAAAAAGACACCAAAGTGGAATTAGGTATATCTTCCCATTTGGAAATTACTCTTATAAATTGTAATAAGGTAATTCCAATGTTATCCTATGCAAGCTATAGGCCTTGTTAAGGTGAAAAACGGAGTTAAGAGTTTTTCACTACCAGGGCATGTAAAACTTAAAAGTTCATGGGCTGTTTTTTAGATACATTGTACCCTGCCCTCTGGGTTGTCCCGGGTCTACCTTAGGGGTGGCATACATGTATAAAAAGGGAAGGTTTGGGCCTGGCAAAATGTTTTTTTTGGCTGGTCGACATGGCAGTGTGAACTACACATACAGGCTCTGCAATGGCAGGCCTGAAACATGGTTAGAGGGGCAATTTAAGTGGGTGGCACAATCAGTGCTGCATGCCCACTAGTAGTATTCAATTCACAGGCCCTGGGGATATGCAATAGACTTTACTAGGGACTTATAAGTAAATTAAATATGACTATTGGGGTTGAGACAATGTTACCATGTTTAGGAGAGAGAGTACAAGCACTTTAGCACTGGTTAGCAGTGGTAAAGTGCGCAGAGTCCTAATACCAGCAAAAACGAGGTCAGAAAAGTGGAGGAGGAAGGCAAAATGTTGGGGAAAGACCACCCTAAGACTGTCAGGTCCAGGGGCAGCTCTTCCGCTATGGCGGAGGAGCGTCGCCCTCCCTGCCAGCAGGGTAAAAAAAATAAAAACGATAATAAACCCAGGTTTATTATCGTTATATTTTGTTTCCCAGAGTCTTGGGGTGGGGCCAGGGGGTTAACAGGCACCCAAGGGGAGTGGTATGCACTGTTATCAATGCGCATGATGTTTGGCTGGCCGTCTCAGGCCGGCCAAACTGTCATGCGCATTGAAGCTCTCTCCAACCCAGCTGCATTGCTGGGTTAGAGACAGCAAAGCACCGGCTCCATGTTTACCTGGGAGCGGAAATCAACGGTGCACAGGCCAATCCTGAAGCTGCTCTCAAGTATGAGAGCAGCTTCAGGATTGGCCTCGGGAGAGTCTGGGAGTCTCTGCCCGCAGTGGAGCCACGAGAGGAGAAGAAGACGGCAATGCGGCCGGCTGAAGGTAAGTTATTTTCTGTTCTCTTTTTTTTATGTTGTTCATCTCCCCCATGCCCCTACCCCACCCTTCTCCTCTGACACCAGCCACTACTGGTCAGGTTTAACACTACCCACCAGTAGCAGCCGGCACGGATCGGGAGTGGAGGGGCGAGGCGGGCGGGGGGATTGGAGAATGAGGGGGTGATGTAAAAAAAAGTAAAAAAAACCTTACCTTCTCGCCGCTCTACCACACGTCGTCTCAGTCTCTCTTCGTCTGGGCCGGAACAGAAAGCAGCCAGGCTCCCTCCCCTAAGCCAATCACAATGCTGCAAAGCAGCGTTGTGATTGGTCTGAGCGCCGTGGTCCGGCACTCAGCCAGGGAATGGGGGCCTGGGCATGTTCTCCACGCAGGCTGTAATGCAGCCTGCATGGAGAACATGGAAGTGCGTATGACTGTTTTGGACGGCCCCAGAGGGCCGGCCAAACAGTAATTTCACACTTGGAGTGGGCAAACCACTCCTCCCCTGCTCTGAGAACAGAGCAGCCACGCCCGCCCCACAAGGCTGCGCAGCAGGAACAAATACAATGATAATAACAGTGAGTTATTATCATTGTATTTTTCTTTCTTTAACTACTTTGCAGCAGTGGGGCGACGCTCCACCACCTTAGCGGAGGAGCTGCCACTGCTACCCATCCAACATAATAGTTTAATTCAACACCTGACCAACACTGACAAACTATCAAATACATTGTAACATTCAGGCAGGCTTTCAACCTACAACAAATATCCATGCTTCACTTTATACCCACCAATTCACAGTAACCAAAAGAAAGAGTGCCCTGCAACTCTCTTTCGCATCTCTCACAGGTATCTCATCTAATTAGGAATGGATAGCTTGCAAACCTACTTTATCCCATCCCTCTTATGGGATATCACATGCAATCAGGTATGGGCACCTTACACCCTTTGTTCATCCCTATTACAGAGAATTTTGTTTTATTAGCATAGGTATTTGCAACCCTACTTCATATCTATTTCAGCATTGCATATGTAATCCAGCCTGAATGTCTTGCAAGCTTCATTAATTCCTATTTTTGCACGTTTCATGTGTCATACTCAATGCCTAATATTGTTGCTTGTTGGTGTAAATCAGGATCTCCAAATGCCCCATGTCCATTGGTAGTTTTCAAAAAGTTCTTTAATTCCCCTGAGCCGCTTTGCTGTTTTGATGCATTGTCAACTCTTACTTGATGATCTGAAGCCGCCTTTATTGAGCCACGTCTGTATGCCAACACTTGGGCCCAGGAGCCCACACAACAACAGAACTTTCACCATGTGAACCTTGATTTATAAGCCAATTGAAAGAGCAATGTTTATATAACTTAATTGCATTGAAGGAGAACTCCTGGCTGATTCACAGGTTGGCATCTAGCTCCTCAATTGGACTCTATACACCTCTTGGAATGGTCATTAACCCAGAAGTGGACTGGAATGTGGCTGCCACTCTCTTACTTCTTATCCTCTCAGCTACTTTTTGATACACCTTATCGCTATATCCTGCTTCTCATAGGCATTCAGGCTAAGGACTGGGGCCAAAGCTCATCCTTCCTCACACTGCCTCCAGATCATTTTAGCTAAAACCTCCAAGTCCACTGAACACTAGTGTACTACAGTGCTCCATCATCACTCCAATCATTTCCAACATCTGCCTTCGACCAGTGCCTTATCTCATCTAATCCTTCAGCATACCCTGCTACAACTGTGCAAGCAAATACACAAATTTAGCTTAAACTTCTTGCCTTGTTCATGCAATGCCATCCCATGACTGGGAGATCACCAACCACCAGAGGCTGAGCATCTGATTAATAGAAATCATGGCCTGTGGTTCATTAGGACCAATGATACCCAAAGCCTGAGATGGCCCACAAATCCCGATATGCTCATTGAATATTGTCGCAGTAATGCTAGGCTCTGACCTTACCCTAAAATTCTCAATCAAAACAGAAGTAAAAACCTCTTTTCACAATCTGAGAATGCTTAGGAGAATCTTATCTCTTCTAGGTTACATTCACTGGTTTCAAGTGATCATCACCCTTGTGTTCACATGTAGACTATTCCATTGCTCATACAACGGAATATCCCTACACTCGCATTCTGTAGAAGAGGAATTTATATCAGAGCTATCTACATCCTTCATTGTGCACCACATGGAATTTGACCATCACTCCTCAAAGGGAATTACAGACCTATCGGTTGAGACTGAGTCTATGATTAAAGATCTGTCTCTGAAATTAAATGCAAAAATGGCTACCGATTATGATTAGGAGGTTCAATTTTCGCAATTCAGACAGCAAGGCTAAGGATCACCCTTACTGTTCATGATGATCCTTCACGATCAATTACATGTACGACTGTGTTTAGCAGTCACAAACAGACCTTTGGCCAGTTTGCAACCGCTAAAACTGGCTTTTGCCATGTACCAACCCTATTTGCGAGTCTGTAACCTATTACTGATTTGCAAAATAGGGTTTGTGATTCACACAAATTATAAGCACTTTCTACTAGGAGGAGAATCCAGAATGACCATTTAGTCACACGTCCTGTCTCATCTTGACACTGGTGCCCCTGCGACCCGATTGTTAGCAAAGGTCTCTGAATGAGTCACCCTAAAACTGAACTGACTCCACGATCCCCACCACATACTGATATTACACATATTATCTACAGGGTGGTCAACACCAGCACTCCTCTGTACCTGACAACCAGGATCAAGACCTCTGGTGGACTACATAAGATGTAAGACGTGTAGTAAGAAGAATTTCAGGCTGGAGTTTCTATGTCTCTCGCTCTCTCACTCACACACAGACACGTGCGCACACACACACGTGCACACACACACACACATACTCTCTCTTTCTTAGACTTTAAAGAAGCATGCACTGCTGCCTCCCAGGCTGTTACTGTTCTCTATATGTAAGGAATGCTAGCACTTCTTTACTTCTTTTGCATATATTGTATCTGTTGTACATAAGTAAATAACACTTTTGCTCATTCTGCACATGCTCTGCCTTTTCTTTATATGAGAGGAGGTGTGAACTGCTGCTGCCCGTGCTGTAAATGGCTAGAAATATTTTCTGTATGTAAGATAGTTTAGCATTGCTGTTGCGCAACTGCACATTTCCTAAGTGTGTGCAGCGGCATGCCCTGCTGTTTCATGTCTAGCAATTGTCCTTTTTTTAGGTCGAGCCTGAGCCAGCGCGCATGCGCTGCTCTGGCGATCTTCTGTAGTAGAGTACGGAAGAGAAGCCCCGCCCTCTCCCCACCCATATTTTTCATTGGCTTGTGTCTTTATCCTTTGTAAATGCTGGCTTCTGATTCCTTAATAGGCTTGTTAGTCCCTCCTTAGTACCGGCTTGTCTTCATTTGTAACTTCCCATGGCTAATGACCCCTTTACTTCGACTGTTACACGGTATGTGTTATTTTAGTGTTGTAAGCACTATTTTCTTTATTCAGTCTGTCCTACTTCAGGCATGACGACGTGCTTTGTTTACATTCAGCGCGCTGTGCACGCTTTCACTTTCGAAGTTGCCGGGACAATCGCGACCGCTTGTTATCTGTAGACACTGATGGGGGAGGGCGGTGCTCTCGCTCCGGCGTGTTTTTTTGCTTTTGTAGGTTGCTCTTTGATCTGGCCGGCTCTTCTTGTTCGGCGGCATTTTCACACCATGGTGTTCGTGATTTGTGAGTTTCTCTCAAGGGAGTGGTGAACTTGCGGCGTCCTCATGGGCCTGGGGTCTCAGAGCAGTGTTGTCTCCGGGCGTTCGGAGGAGGCTCGAGGGCGTACCTGCTCAAGTCGGAGCAGGGCTCTGCTTCTTGGGTGGGCGCTGTGTGCTTGGAGGACGTCGCCGGCAACTCTTGATGCGGTGAGTTTTTTTAACTTGCCTCTCTACTGTATGGGTTCAGGTACCACCAGTGGAGGCAGGGTGTTGTATGGCTGTCCTTTCACGTCAGACTCTGCTGCACGGCTGGAGGGGGTCTGCTTGTTGGGGCAGGCGCGTGCACATGCTCCAGGTGGGTCAGCGGCGGCCTTTTCGCTGCCTGGTGCTGGTGTGCCATGTACGGCATGATGGTGTTGGTCCTGGGTGTGTAACCGGCCGGGGGGATGCAGTAAGTCGTTTGGTTGGCTGGGGAGCGCAGTCTGCATGCGTTGCAGCAGGTTTTTGTTCCTCTGGCCGGAGGTCTGCGGTGCATTCCTCCGTTCGGGGGGTGAGGAGGCACGGCTTGTTTGCCGTGGTGTACACCCGGCTGAGGGATCTGCTGTGCCTGACTCCGGCCAGGGCCATGGCAGCCGGCTGCTCGGTGTACACTTCTAGGACATTGCAAACATAGCTCAATGTCCTCATAGCTGTGCAGGCGGGCCAGGAGCTGCTTTTCTCCTGGTGGACATTGTTGCTCTACGGCACCTCTCTGTTCTGGTCTCTCTCGGTGGGGTTTTTGGCGTATCCTGGGCTGCTAAGCGCCTGTGGGGGTACGCTATGGGGGGATACATTGGGAGGTCTAGCTCCGGGGACGTCTTTGGCCTGTGGGCTTCTCAGGATGCTTCAGAGCGGTGTTCTGTCTGTCTGTCACTCTGCGGGTTGGCATGGAGGCTGCATGGCACTGCTCGCTTTTGACCTTTCCATTTTGCATGATTGTGGGAGTGCTGTGCCTCTCGATGAATGCAGTACGTGATGGCCGGTTAGGGTGCGGTTCTCCTTACTCCTGGCATACTTGTCACTTTCTGAACTGTATATCTGTGCTGTACTTTTTGATTGTTTGTTCCTGGCCTGTGACCTGTCCATTTTCTCATTGGCGGTCGTTTTTCCTGTGTAGTTTTTGGTGTGGTTTTCATTGACCTATTCTGTGCTGTGCCAGTCTTAAATGGCAACAGTAGGGTGAGTTTCTCACCCTACTGGTGTGTTCGCCACACAGAAGGTCTGCAGTGCCTTTCTCCGGCCGGGGTGGGTATATTTCAGTTGCCATGCCTCCCTGCTGTTATCTGAGGCTATGGCTCGGGGTCCTGGTCTTGAGAATCTGGTGTTGGGGTCTTCATTGTTAGAGGGGTTTGTTCCTGTCTGTCCCCTCATGGGGTGTTTAGAGGCTACTGTTCTCTCTTGGACCAGTGATGTGGCCTGTTGGTCTGGGCTGCTGACTTGGGTCATGGGGTGGGAAGTTGGTGTCCTGGCGTCTGCTCTGCGTCCGGTGCTTCTGGGCACTTTAATGTTTACATGTACTTCTGGACCATGGGTCTGACCTCTTGTTGCTGGTGTGGCATGGTGCTCAGGACCTCCACTCCAATGCCCTTGGGCCATGTTTCACTCAATATGAACCACTGCTTGACATCAGTCCTATACAGGTATAGTGGTTGAGGTCTTAGGCTCTCAAGGTGGAGTAGCGTGTTCATGCCTTGCTGTCTCTGTAGACCTATACCTGGTGTCTTACTCAGAGCTTCGGGTGTTTCGGTGTTGAGGTCTAGGCTTGGTGCCACCGCCAGTGGAGGGGGCTGCTGCGGTCCTTTTTCTGCATTTTGCTTTGCCTGCGGTCCTGGCTGTGCCATTGTACCCACTGTTTCGGGTGGCGTTCGCTGAGTTCTTGGTACATCCTAGGCGTTGCCGGCTTCCTCGTTTTTTTCGGAAGTCCACTGTGTGGGTCAGTGGAGATGCATGGTTGCCCCGTTCTGTCGCTATTGTTTTCGTCGTGGCCCCTCTTTTTGGCAGGTCCTCTTTATTCCGGGTAGCTGTTTGTCCTTGGTTCATGAGGTGATTGGGGGCCTGCAGCCATCTTTCAAGGCCTCTGTTTGGTGCTCGGGCTGCGTCGTGTGGAGCAGTGTCGGCTCGATCCTTGCTGCTACGTGTTTTTGGTGGCTCGGGCAGATGTCTTGCCAGGGGGGGGTCGAGGTGTTGGATGTCCTAGTCCCAGTGGGGCTACTGGCTGATTTCCTGGGCAGCTATACCTTGCTGGCGTCTGTTCTTCCTGGCTGGACGATTCCTCTGGTGGCGGTCCTGGAAGGCGTTCTTTCAGGATGGGATGGTCTCCTGGTCCTGTAAGTCCTCTTGCAGCGTATCTTCTATGCCTTTGAATCGCTTGAATGATGGGGGGACTAGGGTTTCCCTCATGAAAGCTTTTATTCCTGTGCTTTCCGTGTGTTGCATAGTGGAAGTTATATATCATGTTTCATTGCAAAGGTTTATTGCATGAGGTGCCACTGACTGCAGGCAAATGTAAACATGGGCCACAGAAAAGATTTCAAACATGCCAAATGTGATAGGAGGTCTGCTTGCATTAAGTCTAACCAATGCCAATTGCTCGGGATAGTATTTCAACCTGTTGTTCTTTTTCCCACCATGTTACCTCAGTTTGGGTACGCTACACCATGCCACATAATTTCAGTCAGCATAATTTCACTCAATGCCACACACTTCCAAGCCACACAATTCAGTTCTATACTTTTCTTTTCGACACCACATAGTTCGACTACAAACCACATATTTCAACTCAACAACACAATTACACAACCCACCTCATACATCCAATCCACACCACAGAATTCCACAAAATTCAACAACACGCCACATAATTAAACTCCACAACATACCACCCCACAACACAAAATGCCATTCCACATAATTCCACTCTATAACACAAAGTCCCACTCCACATAATTGCAGTACACTCAATACCACATAATTACTATCCATCTATTTCCACTGCACACCATGCCACATAATTTCACTACACAAATCAACTCCACACAATTTCACTGCAGACAATTCAACAACTAACTATTCCAATCCAACCCACATAATTCCACTCCACACCACATACATCCACTACACTCCAATCCAAAACACATGGGTAAAAGGCATTGTCATTTACATCGCCAGTACCTCTAACTCTCACAAATGCGAGACCAATTTGCATTGAAAATGCTTGTTTGTTAGAGTTGCTATTTCTACCCCTAGCTGTATTGTACCTCTAAATCTTAGTGAAGCTTGAGGACCACCTTTTCACTACATACAAGCCAAAACAATTTGCTACTGTCACGTGTTTGAGGGAGAGCATAAAGCAGTGCAAGGGTAGAACAGAGTGCAAACACACAGATGGTGCCCATGCACATTTGCAGCACTGTGACCAGGTTCGAGGGACACATATTTGATATTATGTTGATTTAGGCCAATCTGACCACAGAAGAGGAGTTCAGTAATGAAGAGGTACTTCAGCGTTCAAGGGGGTCTTGTCTAGCCATAGTAACCGCCATGCAGGAATTTGCACACCAAAATTCACCTAGATTCAACGAGATGTTTCCAACAAATCCACTGTGGTTGTTGTAGCTTCCCCTCTTCAGCTCTCTGCTGCTCACTGGCTCCTGCCAAGAGCACAATGTGGATGTAGAAGCTAAATTCAGAGCAGGCTGTTGACCCGACACAATAGGTAACAATATTTTCCTTTCCATGAGTAATCTTACACATAACTTCAATAACTCAAATTGACTATTCTCTCTTTTCTTCTGACTCTAATAATTTGAATTTGAGTTTAGCTGGTGGGTTAGACAACAGTGTAGCATCAGTATTACTTGTAAGAACTTTCTGTTATCTGGAGTTTCAATCTCTCCTTAGGTTTTAGCACATTGCGTTCTTTTAAATCTCTTTGTCATTGTTAACTTACAAAAGATATGCAATGGATGCAGAAACCAGGCAGGGCTCACGCTAAAGACATGGACGTGTCTTCATTCAGAGTTAGATATAAGACTAGAGGCAGGTTGCAGGGTGCATCAAAGCACCCCACCGAAAGCAAACTACCTGCCTGTCTTATTGTCCAGCTGGTGTATCTGCCTGCTCAAACTCTCAAATATCAACAGCATCATTCCTTGGGCTGTGAAAAAGCCAAGTCCCACTATGTTGCGAAGTGCTAATACTAGAATACTTATCATAGCTTCCATTTTAGCTTATTTACAATTAATATAGTATTCAACTCAATAACCCAGTCCCTAAGCAGCTGCTTTTTACAGGCAGACCTGAGCTGCATTCATCTTTCCATATTTAAAAAAAGATCTGGTATATTAAAATAAATATTTTGTAAAACAAAAGTCTCTGAATGAGTTGAAAAGAAATTCCTGATTAATTAATCAGAAAAAGAATAGCAAATGGTTTCAAATGCTCAAAGGAATATATTATAATTTAATAGCCAAAGTAGAGTTGACAAAGAATCCCTTAGGCCTTGTGGCTTATGATGTCACTAGAACCCCTCGACTATAACTTGTGCTCCACCATGCACCGCTTATGACCTCACATCTTGCATCATTGATCATCATCTCAAATTACATCATTCATGACGTCAGGGATGACATCATTAGGTCATTGTGACAGTGTCCTATAGTGTTTGTAGACTTGAAGTAATTCAACACGCTACACCTCTACCCCAATTTTATATCATCAATCACATCACAATGGATATAACCTATGACTTCATGCTGGACACATAGAATATCTGTCAAGTCATCATTTGTTGGATGTTACCCTTTCTTTACTGGTACTCAACCCTCTCTAACAAACAAAATGACTCAATAGATTTTAATGGCATCACCTCCTTTCCTTTTTAAAGGTTGAATACCATCCATAAAATAGTTTGCACTGTATTCTCCTTAACAGAATTACCCTCTTAAAGACGTGACATGACCTGCAATTTTAAGTCAAGAGGTTGATAGGTATGCATTTGCTACTGAATAGACACCTTCTACCAGGCCCAATGGACAACCCTCCATAGATTTGTGAAATATAATGCACGCATTCCTTAGATGGGCATAGTGGCATGCAACCTTAGAGCCATGCTTATAATTTCAGTGTGTGATAAACCCTCTTTAAGTGGGACACCCCTCCATTCTACATTATTCAACAATACGTGATGCCCCAAAATCTTCAGCGATGTTCTAGAAATAAACGGCCACACCTTATAAATGTTCTTGTTACATAGGATGTGTCTATAGCACTGTAATACAACTATTTAACATGGGCACATGTACAGATATCCACTGGTCGATAGGTAATCTATTGTGAACAGAATCTTTAGGCATTCTCACGGATTTTTTTGCAACAGGCTTTGGCTTTAAGCCACGCCCTACTTTTAAAAATACCGCTGCAACCCACATCAGGTGTGCTCATCCTTTAATTTGTTTAACATGGAGTACTACTTGCACCCCAAACTTTAGTGATTTGTAAATGGTGCGTCACATAACTTTCACCATGCTTAGCTGCAATTGTCTCTATGGCTTACTCTTTCTCAATGCTACGCACCCATAGGTGTAAATTCAGTAACCCTATGCTATTTATGACTTTAGTGTTATCACTGATGCCATCACTGATGTAATCAGTTATGTCATTTAACAGGTCATGAGTAATGTTATATGTGAGGTCATAAGCAGTGCATAGTGGGGGACAAGTTATAGTTATCTCAATAAACTCTAACTTGTGAATTACAGTGGTTTATTTTTTTTTACAATGTTAGTATTTCTATGCAAAGACTCCTGCACAAGATGTGTGATTTCTCTGAAATCAAACATGTTACATGTAGAAATCTGATACGGTATTTTGCTTGTTCCTTGTCTGCACCTGGTTTCATTTGTTTAGATTTAACACAAAGCCTTGTGCTAGGTTAGCAGGCGTGAATTTGCATCAAACCTCATTGTTTTTGCACTTTTACCACCCTTTTACATCCCTTTTGATTACATTTTAGAGAGGGTTGGTACGTCAAGGCGTAAAGTCAAATTTTGGAATAACACACTTGAACTTCGGAAACTTCATTGACGCTCACGTTTGTGAACATAATTTCAAAAATATTTGTGATTCCATTTTAAAAGTGTTTCCAATGAATCAGGGTTAACACACATTTGCTAACTAGGCATGTTGGGAGATGTTTGAGGCTCTTATGCCAACACGTTTGCTGCTCGTTTCATCTTTCTTGAGAGGATTAGAGAGCAGTGCAGTGTTACTGCAGCGGCCAGGGCAGCTGACTTCGGAGCACAGGGTTCACGGTTCGATCTCCGGCGGCAGCTCAGCACCATGTGACTCTGGGCAATAGCTCACTTAATTTCCACTCTGGCCCCCAGCGCCTTGAGACCCGTAAGGGTGAGTAGCTGCGCTATATAAAAACGGACTTGCATTTTTTTTTACTTACATTTTTTACTGTTTCAAGAACAGGATGAAAACTGACGGCAAATGCAAAAGAAGGAAGCTTGGGGGATGCTGCAGGTCAGGAGATGTGAGGTCCCCAGATGCCTGGATTAAAACACGCCTCAAGTGCCAATGAGGAGCCAGGCTGGTGTCACAAAGAGCTGCCAACATTCAAAGCTAATGACAAAAGACATTTTTTTCCCATTATTACTTGACGCAGTTTATGTAACATGAAACATTTGCAGATGTATCCGGGCAGGAATGAAGCAGAGTGAGCTTGTAATCTGGGTGAGGCCTTCATTTCTGATATTAAATATTGAACATAAGTATTTGCTGAACTGCTGTTGGTGTGAACCAGACTGCCCCCCAAGCACTACAAAGAATCTTTGTAGACAGCAAAAAATTGTAATGAGTTCAAAAGAGAGGGAGGAGAGAGTCTGCGGCATAAAATATAAAGAGATGCAGGTTTCAGCAGCGCGCCAGCACCAGTGCTTAATTTCTTAAAGAACAACTGCCGGTTCCCAAAGCTGTGCTTAGAAACCCACGGCTGGCACTATTACATTTTAATGCGTCCAATACCACGGCTGTGTAATCTTCAATCCACCTCAGGCTTCTTTAATCCACTACCAGACACCTTATGTCCCTTTATCTCCTCCTTTCCCCCGTTGTGACGTTTTTTCCGTCTTTCCCATCCTTCTTCCTTCTTCAAGTATTTTCCCTCTCTTGCTCTCAGGTAATGTGTTATGAAAAATAAGTGTTGGTCCCCAAAAATGAGTGCCGGTGGCCTCCACCAGCAACCTCTGGCTCAAATTAAGCACTGCCCAGTACACATGTTCACAGTGATACATGTTAATAGTATAGCAACATCATGTGATTTTATGTTATTTCCGTGTGGCTTAGTACCATTGCTATTATAATCAACAACAAAGTGATAGAAAGATTGCTTGACTTAATCGTAGCTACTGATGTTCATTCGTGGTCTCATTCGAGTCCATCTTTTATTACCCACTATGCCACTCTAGACAGAAACCAGCCATATGCAAATCAGTCTAGGACCTGCTCCTATAGGAAGAGTCTAGCATGGCAGGCCAGTTTCCTCTAGATTACAACAGTGGTAACCCCAGACCAGTTTCAGCATACATGGACCACATCTGGAGGGGCAGCTTGGATCCTGTGGCACAGTGAGCATGGAACCCACATCTGGGCGTACCCATCACACTTAGGACTTCAACTGCAACAAACAACAAAGTAATGGAAGGAATGCTTGGATTAATCTCACCCAGTGGCGATTTCTTTAGTCCATATTCCAGTCCATTGTTATTTGTCCATTGTGCCGTACAAGACAGGGACCAGCAATTTGCAAATTAGTCTTGGTCCTGCTCCAATAGGAACAGTCCTGCCCAAAGTGCCAGACCAGTTTCCGCCCAGGCAGGAACAGAAACATCTTTTGATGGATTTCAGCCAACATGTGCCTCTTCAGTCAGGTTCCAGGAAAAAGAGAGATTCTCTATAGGGTTTAAGCTTGCTCTCATTCTAAACTCTACAATAGAGACATAGTTCACTATTGGAAACCAAAGATTTTTTCATATGATTGTGCAACCTGAGTTAGCTTTACTTTAATATAGAATTGCCACACTTCAAACATATATTAGTCAAATTCTGTACATTGAGCAACACATTAGACAACACATACATGAAGTAGTGAAGGACATTTAATATGTCAGTTCTCATTTGATTCTTGTGATCCTTGTGTATTTGTTTACTTGAGTGTCTTGAAATCAATTTTTTAAACAGAGTACACTCATATGGTAGTTCCAAAAAGGTCAGATTCTAGCCCCACTAAACAATTTGTGGTGTTATGTATGGCCATAGGGTGCATCATAAAAATCCACGAATGTAAAATGTTTTCAGCAATTAGGAACTTCATTAATTAAGCTGGTCAACATGTTTTGGCCCCTTGCCCTAGGCCTCCTCAGGACAGTGCACAAGGATTTATATAATTCGTAAAATCCACCTTCAGACAAACAAACATATATCTAAGTCAGTTACTATATGACTACATATGTGTACATGTATACATTAATGTGGTGCGCTGGTGGGATCCTAGCCATTGCATCCCATATTTTAATTTTACTGGTCCCCTGCTCATCCTATACTGTAAAAGTTGTTATATGCAGGTGCCATGTTGTGCATTCACTATGTGACACTTTTGGGGTATAAATTAGGAGTGTTTGTGTTTGTTCTTTGGCTCCATAATGCCATAGAAGTAGCTAGGTGAGAAAGACACAGTGGCTTCTTACGTTATCAAGCCTGCATTGCCTCTGCATAGAGACATGCCTCCCTCAGCATCACGCTGTTCTCAAGGCTATAAATTATACACATTCATATCATGTAGACGACAACCAAATTCTTTTATCTTTTGTTAATAGCACTGTATCCACCAAATCATGCTTCTCAGAAGGCATCAAAGCGGTTTCGGGCTGGATGACAGAAAAGTTTCTCCAACTGTGCTAATAAAATGGAGATTATTCTCTTTGGCAATGCCCAAACGCTCTGGTCTGCAGAATGGTGGCCTTCAGACTTAGGCATAGCACAGGTTCCAAAGACGACGGTTAAAAATGTGGGTGTCCATTTGGACCAGTCTCTCACTACGAAAGATCAGGTAGGTACTACTACTGGTACCTGCTTTCATATGTTGAGTCTCTTGCGTAGAGTATTCCATCTTCTCCCTTTATTTGTGCGGAAAACTCTGATTCAAGCACTGGTTATCAGTCGTCTGGACTACTGTAATGCACTTCTGGCTGCGGCTAATGAATCTTTTTTTTTTAAGAACTTTATTTATTCAATTTTATACCAAGTACAGTGTGGATGGGCACAATCAATTTCAGCATATAATCAGTACATATGTTTTCCATTTCGAGATATCAGTGACACATGGCATTATCAACTTTTGTTTGTGTGTTTACACGTTCTACGTTCATATTCTCGAACAATTAACTTATTCCATAGGGGCGCAGTTCCAGCTGTACGCAGGCATAACTCAGGCCATAACATTTGACTCACTATCACTTGTGTTAGTTTCACTATGCATGTCTACATCCTCCGTTGGATTGAGTAGTTCCCTACACAGCTCTCTCCATTCACTAACATCTTCCTCTAAATTTTCATCCTTTCTACATGCCTGGATGTGTATCTCTTCTGTCAAGTACCATTCCCGAACATCTCTCAACCAGCTTTCTATTGTTGGAGCGCGAGTGCTCATCCATACTATGGTTACCCTTCGTCGGGCCAACACAATGACCAGCTGCAGCAACTATACGCCATTTTTTTCTTTTTGGGTCTCGGAATCTGTCCCAGCAGACAATGTAAAGGACAGACTTCGATCCGCATACCAATACCCGTTCCCAGTACTCATTTACCTTTGCACACTCCCACGCCAAATGCAAGAAGCCTGCTCGCACCCTGTTACACCTGGGGCACTCATGGGTGCGGCTAGAGTTAATGCGATGCAGCCTAACTTGAGTCATATATACCTGCTGCAAAAAATTGTAATGTATGAGTTTTAAACGTGCGTTACAGGATACTGCCCGTGTTAAGGAACAGACCCCCTTCCATGTCCCATCTGCCAGAGGAGCCCGCACATCTTCATCCCATGCTGCCCGTGCCTTAAGGGGAGGGGTCATTGTGTCCGTCCTCATGGCTCTGTACAGTAACAACACCAAATGCCTGCCAATCCCACATGTGAGTAATATATCCAGCGTTTCAGTTACTTCTGGGGCTTGTGGATACGCAGGCAAGGTCACTTTAAAGAGTTCCATTAGACCTGCATATTGCAGGTATTGCCCTTGTCCTAGCCCAAACTTTTCACAAGCTTGTTCAAAGGTGACAAAGTTATAATTTATATACAAATCTGCCAGTATCTGGCATCCACCCTCTCTCCTGGCCTGATAGGACATGTTTTCGAGCATTTTTCGTACTGGGGCCAAGATCCAAAAGCTCAATTCCCGGTGAAACGGGGCATGTTTAAGCACATGCTCCATGTACTTCTGCCAAATGTACGCTGTTTGCTTGACAATATATGGAAGATCCGCAGAGGCTCCAGCACCCTCCATTAAAATGCAGGCAGACTTTCCGGCTGCACCCGCCCATTTATCAACCTTTTCTCCCAATTGTCTCCCTCATCCATCCATCTAGCTGCATGTTGTAGCTGTGCCGCATAGTAGTATAACTCTAAACGGGGTGCTTCAAGGCCTCCCTTTTCGTAGCTCCTTGATAGGGTCTGCAATGCCACCCTACTACGCTTCCCTGCCCAATATAATGAAACCAGCAGGGAGTTCAATTGTTTAAAAATCATCATAGGTCTGTTACTTAGTGAATTTTGTAGAGCATAGAGACACCAGGGCAGCACCGCCATTTTTGCCACGGCTGTCCTCCCCATCAGGGACAACGGAAGTGAGTTCCAAAATGCCACAGAGCGCTTTAGGAATTCTATCATCTTATTCATATTGAGGTTTAGGACTCGTGCGTCCCCGTGTGCTACTTGCACACCCAAATATCTGAAATGATTGATTTCCCAGTGCAATCCGAGGCATGGTAGATCCTCTGGATTTCTCGCTACCTGCCCTGCTAGTGGAAAAATGTATGATTTATGCCTATTAAGCCGCAGCCCTGAGCAGGTAGCAAACTCATCTAGGAGCTGTAAAAGTTGGGGAACCACTATGCGGGGAGATGTGACATAAAACAGCGTATCATCCACGTAAATAGATACCTGGTGGGTATCATCCCTATCTGTATTCCCCTTGGTAGAAGATCTCTCCTGACTCTCACCACTATAAGCTCAATGGCCTGGGCAAATAACAATGGTGATAGGGGGCATCCTTGACGGGTGCCACGTTCCAGCACCCATTTGGCTGACCTGCTCTTTCCCAGCCATACCCGGACACTCGGCTCCGTCTAAAGGATTTGTATCCATCTACGAAACCGCGGACCGAACCCCGTCACTCTCAGTACTTCCTGAAGGTATCCCCAATCCACCGTATCGAACGCTTTTTCAAGGTCTATGGCTACCAATGCTTTCTCCTCAGTATCGTCTTGCGTCTCTTTCATAATATGAACCAAACGTCAAATGTTCATCGTTGTACTGTGACCAGGAATGAACTCACATTGGTCTTCATGGGCACGGTAGGTCATATGCAGACCCAGTTGTTTGGCTAATATTTTGCATAACATTTTGACGTTGGTATTTATCATTGTAAGTGGCCGGTATGCCGCAGGATCCATCTCATCTCCACCTGGCTTTAGGAGCATGCAGATGTCTCCTTCACGCATATACAGGGGTAATATTCCCCTCTCATAAGCTTCACTGAGAGTCTGTAGGAGAGGTTGCACCAGCTTCATCTGATAAAATTCAATCGGGAATCCGTCCCCCCCGGAGCTTTAGCTTTGGGTATTTCTGCTAACGCCTCTAGGATCTCCTCTGTTGTTAATTGCTTCTCTAGTTCTGACTGAGCTTCCATGGGGAGCTTCCACAATTGGAGCTCCTCCAGGAATGGTGTATAACATTTCGGT
This sequence comes from Calotriton arnoldi, assembly GCA_963921515.1. NCBI lineage: Eukaryota > Metazoa > Chordata > Amphibia > Caudata > Salamandridae > Calotriton > Calotriton arnoldi. The sequence continues at coordinate 25,784 of CAWUFW010017106.1, forward strand.
CTAACAGCTGGATCCGCCGCGCACACCTTCTGCAGATGTTGGCGGAACTGTCCCAGTATCTAAGCTCTAGCGTACACTGAGTCTCCTGCCGGAGTCCGTAAGCATGCAATGGTTGTGGGCGCTTGTTCCCTATGCAGGATCCAAGCCAATAGTCGGCCAGACTTGTCCCCCTCCGCATGCAGTCTGATATTCCACTGTATTGCACAGCTGACCAGCGCATGGTTCGGCAAGAATCGAGCCAAGTGGGTTATCTCAGCTGCCAAAAAAGCGGGCGATTCAGCCATTAAGATTCTATCCAGTCTGCTGTAGGTATTATGAGTAGGTGTAAAGCATGTGTATACTCTCTGCGTCCGGTGCTGCATCCACCATACATTGCGTAAGCCCAGGTTCCCCATCACAGTCTGCAATTGCTTAGTCATGAGTGGCTTAGTGCCCGTTCTTGTAGGGAGACTGCCAGATCAGGGTCAATGACACAATTAAAATCTCCCAGCCACATGAGTGGGACATCCAGCGCCGTCATAATCAGATCCTGCAGTGTTGAGTAAAAGGCCGGGTCATCTGTGTCGGAGCATAAGTGTTTAAAACAGATATGTCCCTGCCGTCAAGCTTTCCTCTCAGTAGGACATACCGGCCTCCCACATCGGCCTCCATATACTGTAGTGTAAATGAGGTACCCGGGGCAATCCATATCAACGTTCCTCTGGCATACGTGGAATAAGAGGAATGAAATACCTGCCACCACCACTTTTTCGCTACTCTCTCAGCCCCTGCATTGTCTAAATGTGTTTCTTGCAGACATGCAACCGTTATCTTATGACTTTTAATGAAGGAGAGGACTCTATGACGTTTAGTGCATGTGCCTAGCCCCCTGACGTCCCAGGTAAGAAACTTAACCTCCCATGCCATTATTTCCCTTTAACTTTTTCTGCTCATGTGTGCCACTGTAGTCGCTGGTCTGATGTCCCATCTCACACACTGGATTAACATAACCTAAAACAGTCCATATACAAGGGCCTAAACTAACCCCCTCCCCCCACCCAAGGACAATACTCGGCAAACATCTCAGTCAATACTGCCCACCACTTGCTCGTGCCAGGACATGCACAGCATCCCATTTGGCCCAACCGGGGCGACACACAACGTTACATCCACAGTCTTCCCACCCATTTTGTCTCTGCTATCAAACTTTAAATTCTATGATACTACAGATAAGCAGAATCCCCTGTAGTAATAATGCCCCTGTACTTCCCGCGGAGTTTCCATGCATACTCAATTAACGCTGCAGCCTGGCCGCACCCCTCCTCCAGCATGTATACCAAACAATTAGACATTACCTCATTTTGCTGAATATTAACAACATATGCTATTGCAGTTCACCATTACAGCAGCTAGAGTCTAACCTCTAATCCCCACCATTTTAAGAGGTTCCTTCTTCAATCAGTGTTTCTGGGACAGTGTCCACCGTCTGGCCCTGTGCCTGTGTTCTTGGGTCCGATTCTGCAGTAGCGTCCAGCTGCGGAGCGTCCCCAGCACTGGGAGACCCAGTGACATCCAGCTGCAACAAACCATCGTCGCCCACTGTAATCCTGTGTTCAGTCTGTTCAGCTGATTCCTGCGTTCTCAATTTCTCAGTTCGCTGGTGAGGATTCCTACTCGGGCGAGACCCCCATCCCGCTTCTGTCCACGAGGCTCTCTGGGTGGGAGTCCCCTCCCGCATCTCCAACCACTCCCATACCTCCTGCGGTGAGTCAAAAAAATGCGCTCTTCCCCCCGATAGAACCTTCAATTTGGCTGGGCACAGCAACATGTACTGTAACTTTAACTCCTGTAACTTGCGCTTGACTCCCAAATAGGATTCCCGAAGTTCCTGCACCTGTCTTGTATAGTACGGATACACAGAGACTTTGTTATTTTCATATTGCAAGTTCTGGTGCTCCCTCGCCGCTCGCAAAATGCAGTCCCTATTTCGATAGTTGAGTACTTTAGCTGTCAGTGCTCCAGGTTGAGCTCCTGGAGGTGGGGGTGGCACCAGCGCCCTATGGCCCCTCTCAATCGTGAACAGGGAAGACAAACCGGTGGGCCGGAGCTGCGTACATATCCACTGTTCTAAGAATTGTTCGGCCGTGCCTTGTTCTGCTTTCTCAGGAATTCCTAGCACGCAGATGTTGCTCCACCTGGCTCTCCCCTCTGCATTCTCCGCGTGCTGCTCCAGCTCCTGTGTGGTCATAGTTATCTGCGCAACCTGCTGCTTGAGTGCCACCATATCCCCACGCAACTCTACTATATCAGCTTCCTCAGTCGTTACCTTATCCACCACTTTCCGGAGATCGGCCCGCAGCAGGTTGACATCAATGGAGACAGTCTCAATGCGGTCCTCTAACACCTTTCTAGACCCCTGAATGTCAGCCAGAAGATCCGCTCTGGAAGGCTCGGGATCCCCTTCTTCTTCGTCAGGACCCGCATCCCCGTTTTGCCTAGTCAGACGCTGCGGGGGGTGCCTCGGGGTTGTGTAATGGGTGATCGTATTGGCACCTGCCGCTTTCTGCGCCTTATCTTTCACCATGGTGCACCCTTTGCCAGCAGGAGTCCACTTGCGGCGTATGTGACGACGGGTAGCTTAGTTGTACACCGTCCCGGTCTTGGAACATCCAGCCAATCCGCCATCGATCACCATCCAGGGGGGACTAGCAGGATACACAGCTCCTCCTTTGGGGACGCCACGTCGCCGCGTCCCATGCAGGCCTCTTGGCAGCATTAGTCACGTCGCATTAGCAGGCTGCTCCCACCGACCACCATCACAAGTCAGCTGCGGGGGGCGCTCCAGGCCAGTGAGCGGTCCACCCCAGTCTTGGCACAAGGGGGGGGTCCGTTTCAGGTCAGGCTGACAGAGGGCCCCCGGTGCAACGCCGCCCCACCAGCCTTCCAATACTCTCCCCCCTGACTAGAGCGGCAAAACTCTGCTCCCACGCCTTGGTCCCTGTCAGTGGCCCTCAGCGCCCGGGTCACTCCAGGTTATGTACTGTGGCTGCCAGTCAGTCCCCCCCAACTTCTGCAGCAGGGTCTCTCCGGGAACCATCCGCCATTCTCCTTACTGTCCGTGGAGGGATCGCCTCAATTTAGTGCAGCACGGGACTTTGACGCAAGGCCCTCCTGTCAGGCCATCAGCATATTCATTTATTCTGCTCCAAAATAGGACCTCCCACCTCACACGCTGCTGAGAGCCTCGCCTCAGGTGCTGCAGTGCCGCTTGGCAGGGCCTTACCCCTCACAGCCCGCCGACTCTACCCAGGCCACCAGGGGGTCGGGCTCCAAGAACGGTGCTCCACAGCCACCACCACACCGCCATGATCACGGCACTGCCGCAGGGCCCCGCTGCATCCCTCAATCACCGGGGCCCCCACGAGGAGCCTCTTGCAGCATTCCAGTGGCTTAAGGGGGGGCGGTTAAACGCCTCAGCAGGTCTCCGGGTGCGTCCTCCTCCAATGAGGGCAGCCCGCCGTGGTAGCTTCCAGTTTGGCCAGATCAGCTCATTGTGCCCGCTGCCTCCTGTCCTCAATGACCGCCACAGGAGGAAGGCGGGTGCTGGGCCAAGCCTCGCGCCGCGAGGCCCGATCTCCCCTCACGGCTGGCGCCCCATCTCCACGCAGAGGGGACGGCTCGTTAATACGGTCCACTTCTCCGGGAGAGCTTCTGGCTCCTCCCCGCGCAGGCCCAGCCAGGGCCCCAGATGCCAACACGGATACGCCGGCAGCCAGGACCACCGCAAGACCAGGCGAACCCCGCGACGGGGTGACACCACAGCTCCGCCGGGACAGCCTGCAGATGCAGGCTGCTCCTTCAGACAGGCTCCGGGCTCCTCCCTCGAGTAGGTCCAGACAAGGCCTCCGGTGAGGACACGCCAGCTGCAAGAGGTACTGCAGCCCCGATGACTCCCTCCACGGGCTCCCAGGAGGCACCGTCATAATTTGTGGGCGCTAATATGGTAAGAGCTGCAGGATAATTAAGGATTGCAATGCGGGCAGACCGGGAACTCTGGGGCTTACGTCCTGTCGGCCATGTTTCTTGGTCATGCCCCCCCCCCAACCAATGAATCTTTACTGAATAAACTTCAGGTGGTCCAAAACACTACGGCCCAGCTAGTCCAGAATATGCCACCCACAACAGCCTCTGTGCCTCTTCTGCAACATCTACACTGGCTTCCCATACGCTAGAGAATTAAGTTTAAGATCTGTTGCATTGTATATAAAGCATTAAATGGCATAGGACCTAGTTATTTAATTGATTAACGTATCCCCTATCAACTGAACAGATCCTTACACACGGGGGAGAAATCCCTCCTTATCATCCCCCGCTTTAGGAAATCCCGGACGGGGGGTAAAGCCTTTTCCTACCTTGCTCCCATGTATTTGAATCTTCTGCCTTTGCACCTTCGAAAGTGCGCAGACCTCCACCTTTTTAGACAACTTCTTAAAACTGAACTCTTCCCCAATTGATCCCACTGGTCCTGAGTCTCTTCTCCCGAAATGTGGAGATACCCCTTAGGGGGTGATTCTGGCGCTTTATAAATGAAATTTAAAAAAAATTGTTAGTGTAATTCAATGCAACTGTTGAGATTAAGCTAGGCCCTTAGTTTCTCCACTCTTACCTACAGAGAATGAGTCTCCCTTCCTCATTGCTTCGTCTAAACTACCGGGTGCCACGCTGTTTTTTAAATGAACAACGTATCTCTACTTCCATGTCTCAGTAGGAGCACCTGATTGGCCACACGTCTCCTGTTTTTTAGTTCTTGGTCCCTCGTGTCGTGTATTTTAATTTGCTTTCCTTTACTCGCTCTAGCGAATGTTGCGCAGCGCTTTCACAGTGCCATCTTGGGGGAGACATTATTACACTCTGGCCTATATACTCTCTACTAATTCTCTTATTCTTAGAGGTTCCTTCTAATCATGCTACCATTGTTGGAGTGTGCCTCATCCATTCAAAGCCATTTTTTTTTTTATAAATCTTTTTATTAAGAGCAAGGTTGAACAATCAAGACAATTACATTTCTAAGCAGCACAGCGTAGTATTAATACTTTGCGAGCGGCAGACATCGAAAAACATGATCAAAAATCGCAGTACAATTTCAGTTCACCGACAGCTGGTCTATTAAATCCTCGTTCCTCCCTGCTGGTGGAGGATCACACAATCTCCCCCTATACTCATTCCATTTGTCCCAGATCTGCGTCCACTTGGTGGGACACCCTCTAGATATATATATGGCCTTCTCTGTCACCATATTCCAATCCATATCTTTCCGCCATTCATCTAAAGTTGGTGGGTCTCGCAACTTCCATTTCCTAGCTATGTTTCGTCTTGCAATCATCAGCCCCAGAGTCACCCATATTCGTTCTTTAGAAGTTAAATCTGTCGGGCCCCAAATGTTCAGGAGACTTAATTTGATGTTACAGTCAATGCTTTGCCCCACCACTCTCTCCATGCACCCCGCTACCGCTGACCAGTACCTTTGAATAGGCATACATTCCCATAGGATATGGATAAAAGTACCCTCGTGACCACAGTTCCGGACACACCCTGCCTCTGTTGCATATCCCATTCTCACCAATGCTGGCCCCGTGAGGTATATTCTATGGAGAATCTTCAGTTGCACTAGCCAAAGCCTCGAGGGAATGGCCACCTCCCTAGGAGAGGCCAGTGCCTCAAGCCACTCCTCGTCGTCAAGCCCCGCCACATCATAATCCCATTTTGCCCGAAGCCGGAGTAGAGTGTCTATCGTGTTAATTAATTTTTTATATATGAGCGATATGGCTTTCTCCTGGAGGTCCCCGTCTAAGACCCTATCTTCAAGCGGGCAGCAGTCTGGCGGTGTTTCCCCCCTTTTCATAGCCGCTAGTAGAGCATGCCGGATCTGCAAGTATCTATAGTATTCAGTGTCAGCCAGTTCATAATCTGTCTGCAGTTGGTCAAAGGGAATTAAGCCACCCTCCTTCCACAGGTCCCCTACCCCTGAAATACCAATCAAGTCCCAGCGGTCAAATCCCCGGGTGTGTCCTAACTTGCCTAATTGATCCGTATGCCAGAGTGGTGTGGCCTGCGTCATCTTCCCCTCCCATCCGAAGCTCTTTGTAGCAGCCATCCATACTTGGACAGCGTGTCCCGTGGGCCCAGTCAGCTTCATCTTTGCTGGGTTTGAATACAGCGCACCCGTAAAGCCACCCCCAGGCAGGAGCCATCTATCGATTTGGAAACCTGGGTCGTCCGGTGGCCGATACGTACATTGATTGATAGCTGCGAGTTGTATCGCCCAATAATATTTTTTAATGTCTGGGAGGCCAATTCCCCCATCGTACCACCCCAGGGTCAGCTTCTGAGTAGCAATTCTTGGTGGTTTACCGTCCCACAGAAGTTCCCGGAGGGCACTGTTAATGCCCTTAAAGTATGCAGACCCGACTGGGTGCGGCGTATTCTGTAAGACATACACGAAACGCGGGAGGGACATCATTTTAAATAGGGCAGCGCGCCCTAGGAGGGACAAAGGGAGTGATCTCCAGTGGAGGACGTCTCTCTTAAGTCGCCGCAGCGGGGGCCGAAGATTATGCTCGTGGAAACGCGACGGGTCCTTGGACACCCAGATCCCCAGGTATCTGAACCCGTCCTTCACCTCAGTGATAGTACATCCCCTGGGTAATGAAGGCGGCGCACCACTTAGGACGCAGAGTACGGACTTGGACCAGTTGATCATATATCCAGCGAATCTGCCAAATACGATGAAGATATGTAATACCCTATTCAGAGAGGCTGCTGGTAAGGCTAAGTGTAATAAGATATCGTCCGCGTACAATGAGATACGGTCCTCCCAACCTTCAGCCCATCTAAGTCCCCTAACTACTGGATCTTTGCGTATCCACATTGCCAGCAGTTCGATTGTCAAAGCAAAAAGCAAAGGTGAGAGAGGGCAGCCCTACCTAGTGCCCCTGCAGAGTGTGAAGGTACCTGATTTCCTATTGTTGACTACCACTTGGGCCAGAGGATCTTTATATAGGAGCCGAACCCACCCGATGTAGTCCTTCCCAAATCCCAGTTTCTGCAACACAGCGAACATGTAGGGCCATTCGATGGTATCAAATGCCATGGCCGCATCAAGAGACACCACCACTGTATCCTCCCTGATTGTCATAGCGTGGCTTAATACTCCATGAAGTCTACGCAGATTGAGGAAAGTGTTTCTCGCTGGCATGAAGCCCGACTGGTCCAGGTGGACTAATTTTGTGATAACCCTCAATAATCGAGTAGCCAACACCTTCGCCAATATCTTGGCTTCCGCGTTGAGCAGCGATATTGGCCTATAGGAGGAACACAGATTCCTCGGCTTCCCTTCCTTAGGAATAACCACAATCGTTGCAAGCCTCTGGTCAGCTGGAAGTACTCCCACCTCCTTACTCTCTTGGAACATTTTAGTTAGATAGGGTGCAGTTTTACTGATAGTCAGCTTATATAGTTCCACGGGCAAGCCATTGGGACCCATTGCTTTGCCCCCTCGCAGATCCTGTATGGCCTTTTCTATCTCTATACTAGTCAGCTCTTGGTCCAAGTCCGATCGCTCCTCCTCAGTAAGCAACGGCAGTGAGATATCCTGCAAGAAGGAGGCCGCCTCCTCCTCCGTATATGGCGTCTGCGACGCATAAATGGTCTGATAGTATTGTCCAAATGCGTCTGCTATCTCCTGTGGCTCAGTGAGCCTTCTACCCGACCCTGCTACTATTTCCATCACTACTCTATTTGCTTGATCCCTGTGGTCTAGCCAGGTCAGCAGCTTCCCCGCCTTATCTCCAACGTCATATATTCTGTTAAGCGTTGCCCTATATTGTGCCCAGGCTATTGCGGTAGCTAAGTCGATATATTCTTTTATTTTCACTTGCAGAGCCTGCCGTGTGTAATCTATGCTGTCATCTAGAAGTTTACTCTCTAACCGTAGTATAACTTCTTCCAGGCGAACGAGTTCTGCCTGCTTCTCTTTCGTTAACCCCGCGATCTGAGCCATGGCTACACCTCGGATAACCACTTTGTAGGCCTCCCACAGTGTCAGAGCCGAGTCCACGAGCCCTCATTTTCCTGGAAGTATACCTCCGTATCTCGGGTGATTATATCTCTTATTTGGGGGATTTGAAAGTACCACAGGTTGATAGGAGCCGTTCTACCAGCGGTAGGCTCGCCCACTTATAGTAGGCACCAGATGGGCGAGTGGCCTGATATGCCCCTGGCTAGGAGGTTCACCTCCTTGATACTAATTTGGCTCTCCAACGTCACCACATAATCTATCCTGGACATACTACGATGGGCCCCTGAATAGAAAGTATACTGCTGGTCTTCCGGATGGAGCCTCCTCCATGTATCTACTAAACCCATTGCTCCCAGAAAACTGTGTATGTGCATTCGGGAGCGAGGCATGACTCTCTGGGGCCACCGATCCAAGGAGTCTGAGACAATGGAATTGAAATCCCCCCCAATCACCAGCCTTCCCTCCGGCAGGTCAAGAAGGAGGCTTCCCAGATCCCTGAAACCCGGGGCTTGGAGACCCGGGGGTATGTAGACTGAGACTAGATTTAACGTGCGACCCTCCCACGTCCCTTTGATTGCCACAAATCTGCCGAGGTTATCAGTCCGGGAACGATCAATCTTCATAGGAAAAGTGTTACGCACCATTATCCCCACCCCCTGGATCCTGAACCAAACGCTGAATGTGCCACCAGTTTAAACCCCCGCCTTGACATTGCGTTACATGCATTTCCTAATAAGTGCGTCTCTTGTAATAAGATCACATCTGGGGAATGTCGTTTTATAAATTGAAGCACAATTCCCCTCTTTATCTTGTCCCCCAGTCCATTAACATTCCAGGACAGCAATCTGAGTCCCTGCTTAGCTGTTGAGCCCATACTCGTCTAGGGTGGTGAACCTCCATCGCAGGGGGAGCCCCCTTATGGCACCCAGCGTTTTTGCGGCATTTAACGCCCATCTTGCCCCACTATGTGTCCATGTCGCCTTGCTGAACGTGCTTAATTCGCTGTCCCCAGTGCACCACTTGTTGTACATCTTGTCCGAACTGTGTTTTGTGAGCAAAACTAAACTTCCCTTCCCCCTCGTCCTGACACTAGTTAGACTTGCTGTGCGATTAGTATCAATCTCATACATTGCATCGGAAATACTAAATGACAAGAACCCCACCCCCTTAACTTAAACAACAGTAACCCCCTCCCTGCTTCCCTGCATGGCGGTATCGGAACCTCCCGCCACCCCCAACTTGCAGAGTGCCTATCGCCCACCCCTAAAACTCAAGGTGCGTGGGCCCAACCTGACACCCGTTCAAACAATACAGTAGATTTCTGATTCGATAGCGCGGTGCTCTTCATCATTTACTTCTTAAATAACATTGTTCAGTCCCGCACCGACTATATGAAATTGCAGTTCGTGCCTTCGCCCCTGCTAGTGATGTTAGAGAGACCAATCGTTACCAGGTTCTGCAGAGGGGTGATTGCCGTGATTACCTCATAACAATAAGTCATACAGACCAGTTCTCACTTGGTGCCGTCGTCTTCTGCACGTTCTTTCGGCGGGGGTTTCATCTCCTGCTCCCCACGAGGCTGCTCTTGACCATTTCGCTGACTTTGGTGATTCTTCTTGCCGGCAAGACACCAGCCGTCAAGCCAGTCCCATGCCTCTTCGGGCGTAACGAAAAACCAGACCTTTCCCTCAGATTCCACTCTTAATTTAGCTGGAAAGAGCATTGCATATTTTACATTCCTATCCTGCAGTGCTTTCTTTACTTCTAGAAAGCTGCGCCGCTGACGTTGCATCTTGAGCGTGAAATCCGTGAAGAATGTCACTTTACTATTTTGAAATTCAATGGGTGGTGTTGTGCGCGCCGTTCGTAGAATAATATTCCTATCCCTATAGTTGAAGATTCTTGCTACTATAGGTCTCGGGGGGCTCCAGGTTTTGGTCTGCCCCCTGGCACTCTATGGGCTCTCTCAACGGTAAAGAATTTCGAAAGTCTAATAGGTTTCAGGTAGTTCATGAGAAGCTCTTCCACAAACAGGTCCGTTGCGTGGTCCTCCGCGCGCTCCGGGACCCCCAGTATGTGTACGTTGTTGCGCCAAGAGCACCCCTCATACTCATCCAGTTGCGCCTCCAGTCGCTCAACGAGAGACTGCAGGTCATCCACCCTCTGCTGAAGGGTGGTGGTGTCCATAACAAGGGAGCCCGCAGTCGACTCAACATCTTTGAGTCTAGTGTTCATTGACCGCATGTCCGCTCTGATTAAGGACACTTCCGAGGACACAGAGTCAATCCTGGACTCCAGGAACGTTCTCACGGTTGTGATCGCCGTGAGGATATCTTGCAGGGTCGGTTCCTTTACCCCATCAGCGTCCCGCTGTTTCTCTGGCGGGTCTTGTGATTCCTTTTGACTGGGACCGGAGCCCTTGTCCCATGCATACTTGTCCAATTTGGCCTGCATGGAGGCCTTGGTGTTGCGACCACCCACCATGCCGAAGCGGCATGAGCCCGTGTCCAGGTGAGTGGAAGCCGGCCTGGCAGTCCCCCTAGCACGTTAGGCGGGCGTCTCTGAGTCACGTCCTCTCTCGGGAGGAAAGCACTGTCTTTAATGGCTATGGACTGCGGTGTTGTGCCCCTCCAGCAAGTCTACCACTACATCGCCCTTAGTGTCTCCAGGAGCTGCACGTCGTCAGTGTTTCTTGCTGCCAGTCACCGGCCAGCACTCGGTCATCAGAGCGCACTCAGGTTTCCCTACAAAGTCACAAGGCCTCCTCGATCCACCAGCGAGTGCGAGGGGATCAGGACCGGTGAGTCACGATCCCTAGTTGACCCCTTACCGACTTAGATGTGCTGGCGTCACCACGCTGCAGCCGGCGACCGACCCCAGGCTGGGTCTCGTGGCGTCGCTACACCTATAGGTGCCACGTCAGTAATGCTCTGTGCCGAATTGCCCACCGGACTCTCGGGCCAACCTCCAGCTCTCCTCGCTGTTAATGGTAATTCATCCGCCCAGTGGCCGCTCCCTGTTGCTGGATTGCCCCAGAGGGCCCCGTGCAGTCCTTCAGGCGTTCCCGATAACTATCGGGTGAGTCAGGCCTTTCTATGTACCGGGGGAAGCTGGAGGGCGGGGGGGAGGGTGGACAGCAGCACTTCTCTCACGTTGCCTCCCTGTTTACAGCCTCGGGGGGGCAGGTACACCCCGCGATCGGATCGCTCGCCTCCTCCTTACTGTAGTTAGGCCCCAGCAATGCAGGCCCCTCCGTGCCACCTCGGCCTTGTCAGTCCCTCACGGCTCCGATCGCGCTCGGGCCGCTTCCTTTTCAGTGCGCAGCTCACCGGAGTTACACCCCACCGGGGTCTCTTCACCTTCTGCCGTTCCTGGGCCTTCAGCTCAGTGGTCTCTACAGGATACACGGCTGGAGGGACCACCAAGACCAAGGCCCGCTAGGTGCGTCGGAGCTCGCTCGCCCCTCCTCCACTGCAGATGCAGTCTCTCCAGAGCGGCCGCGCCATCGGGCAAATCTTCGGCTTCTCTCCACCGATTTGGTCCGTTAACGGCTCAAAATGAGCCCTCAGGAGTCATGGGCATGAAGCTGACGAATACAGCTCAGAAATCTCGGATACGTGGACGGATGGTCTCATGGACGGGTGCACTCAGACGGAGCCGCCTCAATGTGCGGCCATTTCCCTCGGCAGTTGGCCACGCCCCCCCATTCAAAGCCATTTTTGTCTTCGCAACAGAGGAGAAACTGTCACACTCATCCTCTTTGACCTCTCTGCAACTTTCGATATGGTCTCCCACAAGTCACTCATCAGAAAGCTTTAGCACTTGGGTATCTACGGACCAGCCCTCAAGTGGATATCCTCCTTTCTCACTGACAGAACTCAATGAGTTAGACTTCCCCCTACACCTCAGAACCCAAGAAACTCATCAGCGGATTCCCTCAAAGATCGTTGCTCAGTCCAACACTCTTCAACGTCTACATGATGCCCCTCGCGGACATCGTCAGAGCCCACCGCATCAACTAGCATCCTACACCGGCAACATACAGTTCATACTCTTCCTTACCCACTCAACCAGTACCGCCAAACCAAACTTTGCTAACTTCATGAGCAACATCGCAGCTTGGATGAAAAATGACTACCTACAGCTCAACACAAACAAAATCGAATTCCTAATCTTCAGCAACAACCACACCCCCTGGGATGCCTCATGGTGACCCTCTGAACTTGGTCCCCCACCCACCCCTGCAGACCATGTCAAGAACCTGGGGATCATCCTGGACACCACCCTCTCCATGAGCAGACAGATCAGTGCTATCTCCTCATCATGCTTCCACATCCTGCAAATGCTACACATGATTTTCAAGTGGATCCCACTGAACACCAGACGAACGGTCCCCCAGGCTCTTATCACAAGTAGACTTAATTACGGAAACGCCCTTTACATCAGAATCCCAGCCCATGTCCTTCACAGACTCCAAACAACCCAGAACACCAGCGCCAGACTCATCCTGAACATTCCATAAAGTAACCACATATCTCCACACCTTAACAATCTCCACTGGCTCCAGTCCAGTAAAGATGTAAGTTCAAGCTACTCATCCACGCCTACAAAACTCTCCACAACACAGGTCCACCTTACCTCAACCACTGCCTCAATTTCTACCAACCCACCAGACACCTTCAATCTGCGTACCAGGTCGCTCCCCCACCACACAGCTCCGCCTGTGCTGTCTGCCCGCTGCTCCTGTAGGTAAGATCGCCCTCCGCTTGTGGCCCCGGTGCCAGTTTTGTCTGCTTGTCTCCCCTTTTCCTTTCTGTGCCCCTCGCTGCCCCACTGTTGTTGTGCCCGTGATTTGCCTGCTCTCCCCCCGTTTTCCTTCTGTGCCCCTTGCTGCCCCACTGTTGTTGTGCCCGTGATTTGCCTGCTCTCCCCCCGTTTTTCCTTCTGTGCCCCTCGCTGCCCCACTGTTGTTGTGCCCGTGATTTACCTGCTCTCCCCCCGTTTTTCCTTCTGTGCCCCTCGCTGCCCCACTGTTGTTGTGCCCGTGATTTACCTGCTCTCCCCCCCGTTTTTCCTTCTGTGCCCCTCGCTGCCCCACTGTTGTTGTGCCCGTGATTTACCTGCTCTCCCCCCGTTTTTCCTTCTGTGCCCCTCGCTGCCCCACTGTTGTTGTGCCCGTGATTTACCTGCTCTCCCCCCGTTTTTCCTTCTGTGCCCCTCGCTGCCCCACTGTTGTTGTGCCCGTGATTTACCTGCTCTCCCCCCGTTTTTCCTTCTGTGCCCCTCGCTGCCCCACTGTTGTTGTGCCCGTGATTTACCTGCTCTCCCCCCCCGTTTTCCTTCTGTGCCCCTCGCTGCCCCACTGTTGTTGTGCCCGTGATTTACCTGCTCTCCCCCCGTTTTTCCTTCTGTGCCCCTCGCTGCCCCACTGTTGTTGTGCCCGTGATTTACCTGCTCTCCCCCCCGTTTTTCCTTCTGTGCCCCTCGCTGCCCCACTGTTGTTGTGCCCGTGATTTACCTGCTCTCCCCCCGGTTTTCCTTCTGTGCCCCTCGCTGCCCCACTGTTGTTGTGCCCGTGATTTACCTGCTCTCCCCCCGTTTTTCCTTCTGTGCCCCTCGCTGCCCCACTGTTGTTGTGCCCGTGATTTACCTGCTCTCCCCCCGGTTTTCCTTCTGTGCCCCTCGCTGCCCCACTGTTGTTGTGCCCGTGATTTACCTGCTCTCCCCCCGGTTTTCCTTCTGTGCCCCTCGCTGCCCCACTGTTGTTGTGCCCGTGATTTACCTGCTCTCCCCCCGGTTTTCCTTCTGTGCCCCTCGCTGCCCCACTGTTGTTGTGCCCGTGATTTACCTGCTCTCCCCCCGGTTTTCCTTCTGTGCCCCTCGCTGCCCCACTGTTGTTGTGCCCGTGATTTACCTGCTCTCCCCCCGGTTTTCCTTCTGTGCCCCTCGCTGCCTATCGCCATTCCCGCCGCTGCGTCCCTGCGGCCCCGCCCCCTGACTGCCCATTCGCTGCCCCTGCCTCCCGCCTCCCAGCTGCTCCTCCCTCCCACCTCCCCATAAATGGCGGCCGCTGCACGCGCCGCGCAGCGGGCGTGCGCAGCGGGCGCGCCGCTGGCGCGCCGAAGGCGCGCCTAAGGCAAGCCCGTCTGCGCCCGTCCGCGACTGGACCGCGCCCAGCGCCAGAACCCCTGGATCCCACCGATGCAACACCACTCGACGGACCTACGACGCCGCCACACTCACCGCACTCAATGCCGGCCGGAACCCTGCCTGCTACCGAGCCTCACCGAGACGCACCCACGGACCCTTCACCTGCCAAACCTGCCGGTTCACCTGCCCCCTGACGTGCACCACCTCCGCCAAGTCGAGCAACAGCAGCAACCACCTGAAATGCATCCTGCTGAACACCCGCTCCGTCCACAGGCACGCCGTGGAACTCTGGGACCTGCTCGACGCAACAGCACCGGACATCGCCTTCCTCACCGAAACCTGGATGAACGCCTCCTCAGCGCCTGACATCGCCATAGCCATCCCGGATGGATACAAGATCACCCGGAAGGACCGCGTCAACCAGACGGGAGGAGGCATCGCCATCGTACACAAGAACACCATCCGCATCTCGACTAACTCCGACGAGACCTTCACCGCCGCCGAACACCTACACTTCCAGATACACACGGACCCCAAGACCACCCTCCGAGGCACCCTCATCTACAGACCCCCGGGACCACGCACACTATTCAGCGAAGACATCGCAGACTTCATCAGCCCGCACGCCATGCCCTCCGCCGACTACATCCTCCTAGGGGACCTCAACTTCCACCTGGAGAACAACAACGACAGAAACACCACCGCCCTGCTGGACAACCTCGCCAACCTCGGACTCAAGCAACTGGTGAACACGCCCACCCACTACGCCGGCCACACGCTTGACCCCGTCTTCTCGTCCAGCAAGCACATCTCCTTCAGCCACGCCACCGGACTCCACTGGACCGACCACAGCTGCGTCCACTTCAGCTTCAGAAAGACTGCGACCCACCACCACCCGCAACAGGCTCCCCGCCGGAGCTGGAGCAAGATCACCGCCCGAGCAGCTCACCGCCTCCCTCAGCCAGAACACACCCACCGACACAACGGACCCAAACGAAGCAGCCAGCAACCTCGCCAAGTGGCTGACCGCCTGCGCCGACGACCTCGCACCACTAAAAACCCTCCCAGCAGACCCGGAAGCAAGAAAACCCCTTGGTTCACCAACGAACTCAAGGAATCCAAGAAGAACTGCCGCACTCTCGAGAAAACCTGGCGACTCGTCCAGACCACAGACAACAGGACCGCCCTCAAGCACGCCACCCGCAAACACCACCAGCTGATCCGTGCCACCAAGAAGTCGGCACTCAAAGAACGACTGGACAACAACGCCCATGACAGCAAGGAACTTTTCAGCATCGTCAAAGAGTTCTCCAACCCCAGCGCCGGAAACAACGACATCAACCCCTCGCAAGACCTCTGCAACTCACTCTCCGCGTTCTTCCACCGCAAGATCACCGACATACACAACAGCTTCGACGCACAAACAACGCACCCTACCGCCGAACCAATGCCCGCCACCACCACCCTCTGCAACTGGACCCCGATCAACACCGAAGACACCACCCGCACGATGAACTCCATCCACTCCGGATCACCAACCGACCCCTGCCCACACCACGTCTTCAACAAAGCCGACGCCACCATCGCACCCCATCTCCGGGACATCATCAACTCCTCCTTCCACACCGCCACCTTCCCGGAGAGCTGGAAGCACGCCGAGCTTACCGCCCTCCTGAAGAAACCAACGGCGGACCCCACCGACCTCAAGAACTACCGCCCCATCTCGCTCCTTCCGTTTCCGGCCAAAGTCATCGAGAAGACCGTCAACAGACAGCTTGCCGCCTTCCTCGAGACGAATGGATCCCTCGACCCCTCGCAGTCCGGGTTTCGGGCCAACCACAGCACCGAGACCGCCCTTATCGCAGCCACCGACGACATCAGAACCCTAACCGACAACGGGGAAACAGCTGCCCTCATCCTCCTGGACCTCTCCGCGGCGTTCGACACCGTCTGCCACCGCACCCTAGTGAAGCGCCTCAGCAACATCGGAATCCGAGAGAAAGCACTGGAATGGATCATCTCGTTCCTCGCCGGAAGAACCCAGAGAGTCCGCCTCTCCCCGTTCAGATCCGAAGCCACCGAAGTCATCTGCGGCGTTCCACAAGGATCCTCACTCAGCCCGACCCTCTTCAACGTCTACATGAGCCCCCTCGCAGCCATCGCACGCCGACACAACCTCAACATCATCTCCTACGCCGACGACACCCAGCTGATCCTCTCCCTCACCAACGACCCCACCACCGCCAGAGCCAACCTGCACGACGGGATGAGAGACGTCGCCGACTGGATGAGGAACAGCCGCCTTAAACTGAACTCAGACAAGACGGAAGTCCTCATCCTGGGCTCATCACCCTCCGCCTGGGACGACTCCTGGTGGCCCCCGGCCCTGGGCACCGCACCCAAGCCAACGGACCACGCACGCAACCTGGGCTTCATCCTGGACTCCTCCCTATCGATGACCAGACAAGTCAACGCCGTCTCATCTTCATGCTTCAACACCCTGCGCATGCTCCGCAAGATCTTCAGATGGATCCCCACTGAAACCAGGAAGACCGTCACCCAGGCACTCGTCACCAGCCGACTGGACTATGGGAACACCCTCTACGCCGGAACCACAGCCAAACTTCAAAAGAGACTCCAGCGCATCCAGAACGCCTCCGCACGACTCATCCTGGACATCCCCCGACACAGCCACATCACCGTACACCTGAAAGACCTGCACTGGCTCCCCGTCAGCAAGAGAATCACGTTCAGACTCCTCACCCACGCACACAAGGCCCTCCACGACCTGGGCCCAAAGTACCTCAACGACCGCATGTCCTTCTACACGCCCACACGCCAGCTACGATCAACCAGCCACGCCCTCGCCACCGTACCACGCATCCGCAGAACCACCGCCGGAGGAAGATCCTTCTCCTACCTGGCGGCCAAGACCTGGAACTCCCTCCCCACTCACCTTCGGCGAACCCAGGACCATCTCGCCTTCAGGAAGCAGCTCAAGACCTGGCTGTTCGAGCAGTAACTTACCCCCTCCCCCAGCGCCTTGAGACCCTCCCGGGTGAGTAGCGCGCTCTATAAATGCCGTGATTGATTGATTGACTTCCTTCGCATCAAGAAGACCAGAAGCAGAGGACACTCCTTCTCATACCACCCATCCAAGACCTGGAACAACCTCCCAGAGCACCTCAGAACCTCCCTCTCCCTCATGGACGTCCGAAGGAACCTCAAGACATGGCTCTTCCAGATCAAACAGGCATGATCTTTTCCGCTTCCCTGAAGCCTGCCCTACTCAGCGCCTGGATACCCCCACGGGTAAATAGTCGCACTCTCCAAATTCACATAACATAACATGTGTGCATATGAGATGAATATGTTCATCAATTCTACAAAGTAGTGGAGGAACAAAATCATATAAATTATTATAAATGCAATTGAACTGATCAGCTGATCGATTAATTGAAAACATTTTTCACAGTGCAAATTTCATCATAACCCTTAAGATTTTTTCTCACAGTCTCAAAATTAGGAATCATTATTATACAAATGAATTTATGAATTAGTTGGACATAACCCTAGGTTATATCACCTGTTCATCATTATCATTTGTTCATCTTATTAATGGTTTCGTAATTGAACACCTCAATTTAGTTAAAACCAAACAAAGGCTTATCTCCCAAATATCAAGGTCATAATTTCATCCTTTTTCAGCCTTAAGACATTTTCCAACAGTTTCAAAATTTGGTTTCCAGGGATCTACACTGGAATCATTATTGAAAAAATCTGTTCATGAATTAGTTAGACACAACCAGAAGTTTATCATCTGTTCATCATTATCATCTGTTCATCAAATTCACCCTTTCATAATTGAACACCCAATTTAGTTGGATAAAATCAAAGATTTATCACCTATTCATCAAGGTCATCATTTGATCATGGTCATTAGGGCCCTTCCTTACGGTCTCATGTTTTTCAATAAATTTGGCCTCACAACATGCCAATCTGTGTTCAATAGACCCAGTCCAGTATAGCTTAATTATATGTTACCGTGAGCATGGGGCCCATGTTTGGGCATACCTGTAGCACTTAAGGTGTATGCAGCAACAAATAACTTGATGATGATGAAAAGAATTCTTAAATTAATTTCAGCCACCATCAAATATCAATCAAATAAACATTTATAAAAAGCACGGCTACTCTACAGAGTGTCTTGGCGCTAAAAGCTTGTCAGCCACTGACCCAACAACTAAATTAAAAGCACTATTAAATAGCCCCGTTTTTAGGCTCTGCTTAAAGGAACCTTCGCCTTAGTAGCATGCAGGTAGAGAGGAAGGGCATTTCGGCTGGAAGTAACCAGCACAGAGAAGGAGGTACCTCCCCATTTCTTCCTCTTAGTTGTCAGTACCACCACCAGCAGAGCATCTGAGGAGAGCAGAGTTCTAGCCAGATGACAATGAATAAGTCTTTTGGCCAGATAAGCAGGACCTAATCTATAAAAGGCTTGTTGGGCCAACACCAGTCCCTTAAACTACTTCACTCTCTCCAGAATTGGCAGCCAATACAATTCCTTGAGATACACATGGATTGAATTTTTCTTCAGAATATTTAAGAGAAGCCAGGCTGCGGCATTCTGTACCAATTGGAGTCTCTTAAGTTGGTACAATGGGAGACCCCAGTATAAAGTATTGGCATAATCGAACCAAGAGGTTATGAGGGTGTGAACTACCATCTTCCGGCAATGGGGGGGAAGCAAGAACAGAAACTTTCTCAAAGATCTAAGAAGACCAAAACAAGTCCCCACCACACTGTCCACCTAGGAATTGAAGGACAACTTCTTGTCAAACTTCACCCCCAGGATCCGAACTACTATGGCAGGAGTCAAAGGAGACGGAGCAGAGCTGGGCCAAACTTCAAATCAAGATTTCTGTTTAACTGGTATTGCACTGGAGGTTACTCCAGCGTATCCACTGGAATACCGCTGACAGGCCGCTTCAAATCTCTTCTGGGCAGTAGAGATGTTACCATCCCAGGTTAAAAGAATTCTATTCTATTCTATAAAGCACTTGTAAAGGGCATAGCTACCCATAGGCATCCCAGCACTGATGTAGTCCAGGCGGGAGAGAATAGAGCCTGGACTACCAACCTCTTTGCAGTAAAAGGGAGATGAGGGAGAATTCCTGGAGCATCCTGAGCATGCCATAACAAGTGGCTGCAAGCTTCACTGCCTGGAAGTCAAACTTGAAAGATTTATCCAGCCACATACCAAGGCTCTTGATAGCTGTTTTGGGGGGGGGGGGGAGGACAGCTCAGCCAATCCAAACTCAGAAGCGGGTTCGGATTGTTGCCCAGAACCATGAGCTCCATTTTGTCTCCATTTAGTTTGAGATAGGAGCTTTCCATCCAGTAAGTCACCTTCTCGAGACTAGGGCCAAGAGAGGAGGGGGAATCTTGATTTTGAGTCAGGGAGAAGACCAGTTGCATATCATCTGCATAGGAGATTATTGAAATCCCTTAGGGGAGGACAATGTCTGCAAGTGGCCTCATATACACATTAAACAGAGTCGGGCTCAGGGATGAGCCCTGGCGTATTCTGCATTTTAGGGGGAGGGTGTCGGATGTGCAACTTCCTTCAAAGACCTGAAAGATTCTGTCTTCCAGGAAGGACTTAAGCCAGGAGAGGGCTCTTCCAGAAATTCCAGCACTCAGGAGTCTATTTGCAGGGATGTCGTAATTTACAGTGTCAAATGCTGAGCTTAGGTCGAGCAGGATAATAGCTGCTGAAACTCCCCGGTCAAGCAGTCTTTTGGATTCCTTAACCACTGCCATGAGGGCAGTCTCTGTGCCAAGGAGGGGTCTGAATCCAGTCTGGGTGGACTGCAGTATTTTGTGACTTTCAAGAAATTCGAATAGAGTCATGTTTTTCTAATATTTTATTAATCGCTGGGAAGAGGGAGATGAGGGTGGTAATTTCCTAGAACCAACGGATCCAGGTTGGCCTTTTTTTAGTAGTGCTTTGACCATGGCATGCTTCCATGCCAGTGGAACATGTCCCATAGTAAGCAAAAGGTTTGCCAATTCAAGCAGAGAGGGGAGTATCACATCCGCAACTCTGGTTAAGATTTGTGGAGGGGTCGGGTCATTGGGAGATCCAGATTTGACTTGATTCAGGATCTCTAAGAGACTGTCTAAAGTCAAGATAGGGAATCCCAAGAACCTGTTATGATTAAAAACTGCCTGGTTATCTTTAATGCTAGGAATACAAGTAGGGGAGGAATGGTGAAACATCATAGATATCTTGGATATTTTCCCCCAAAAACCTAGCCAGATCATTACACCGTGAGGATGATGGTTCCAGAGGGGAGCCAGTGGGGGAAGGCTCAAGGTGAGTTTTTACAGTACCGAATGTTTCACGTGGGGAGTTGGCAGCATGATTTATTTTTTCCTCAAAAAGGGCTGCTTGTGCTTTTTTCATTTCAGCCTGATAGGCTCTAATAGAGACTCAATATTTCTGTTTGCTTGTCTCCCCATCCATGTAATTTCAGCTATTTTGCAAATTTGTTTCAGTTTCCGGAGATTAGTAGTTTACCAGGGTGAGAATTTTTCTTTAACTCACCTGGTGAGGGTTTTTAGGGGGATGACTTGGTCAAGGGTAGATTCAGACCACTGAGAGAACTTTCCATTAGCTAGGGTTGGGTCTAGATCTAAAGTAGGCCTGGAGTCTATGAGAGCTTGTTTCCATTGCTCCATAGGCAATTTGGACAAAGGTCATTCTTTCCAGCTGATTGGTTTGGCGTTTAGGGGAGACAAAGGAGTTTCCAAGGTAACTGGGATCAGAAAGTGATCTGACCAGGTTACAGGGACTTGGTCTAGAGCCTTTAGCATTTTATCATTGGAAAAGACAGGGTCGAGTAAATGACCTTTCTTGTGGGTGGGTCCTACCACCCTTTGAGACAACTGAATAGCTAAGAGGTCTTAAAGAAGACTGGAAGCTTGGGTACGTGCCGGCTCTTCCAAATGGAGATTAAAGTCTCTTAGCAAGGAAAAGTTTGCTCTGGTACTGGCCAAGTTTGCGTCAACTTCAGGGAAGAACTTAAGAAATTTCCCACTTGGTCCAGGAGGTCTCTATACTAATATTCCTGCGAAAGTGCTTGTGGAGGAAAAGGAGACCGCAAAGGTCAAGCTTTCACAGTCTAGTATTTGTGCAGGTTCAATATAGCATCTAAATTAATCTTTCAGGATGATTGCGATTCCCCTGCCCAGCTTGGTCCCATGGTCTCTATATTGGATATAATATCCGGGGTGAAGAGTTTGAACAAGCTCTGGCCTAATTCTGCATGTAGCCAGGTTTCTGTCAGGAATAGCGTGTCCATTTTTTTCCTCTTAAAGGGTAAAGAGTTCTAATTTATGACATGGGAGTGATCTGCAGTTAATAAAGAACATTCGTCGACTGACTTTCTCATTGATGATGGCCTTGCAAGAATCTGTGTGTCGTCAGCGTATGAGACAACCTGCACTCCAAATGATTCCACCAGGACTGCCAAAGATGACATATAAACATTAAACAATGTTGGACTTAATCCAGACCCCTGGGGAATACCACATTTTAACGGTTTGGAGTCAGAAGCAAATGGTGGCATCCAAACTGATTGGCATCTGCTCGACAGAAAAGAGCTCAACCAGGCAAAGGCGGCCCCACCTATCCCGATATTCCATAAACGTTGTAACAGGATAGGATGGGAAACTGTATCAAACGCTGTGGATATATCTAATAACAATAGGACAGGTTGCTTCCCATTGTCCACATCCAGTTTGATAGCGTCCAAGACCTCTACCAAAGTAGATTCAGTCTTGTGTCCCGGGCGAAAGCCCAATTGTGATGGATGCAGCAACTGATTTGAGTCCAAGCCGCTAGACAATTGGGCATTGATTGGTTTCTCAAGAATCTTCGAGAAAGCTGGCAACAAAGAAATAGGCCTGCAGTTGGCTAGAATAGATTTTGTTGCCGAAGGTTTTTTTAACAGCGGGATCAACTTGGCAACTCTTCCAACAGCTGGGGACAATAGACTCATGTAAAGAGTCATTTAATAGAGAATTCAAAAAGGGATTGATGGCCTCAACATTAGCAGCTACTATATTAGGAGGACAAGGGTCGTCAGGGAGCCTGATTTACAGATTTCACAGAATGCTCTAATGTGATGGTGGTAAATTCTGTCAGTGAGCACGGGCATAAGGTTTCAGAGACTGGTCTCTTAATCCATTACTATGAACACTAGAATAAGCACCAGATGTATTTAGAGCATCAACAATGTCCATGATTTTATTGTCAAAAAAGTCAGAAAGCTACATGCATAATTTCGGGAAGCCTCAAGGGGCTCAGCTAGGGAACTAAGACTGGAGAATTTCTTCGTAATTTTAAAAACCTCTTTAGGTTTATTACTAGACATCGCAATTTAATTTGTGAAAAACTTTGCTTGAGGTTTCTTTATTCCCTGGTGGTATATATGAAGCTCCCATTGTAAAGCTCTTTGTTTACTGGTAGATAAAACTTACACCAAGATCTTTCAAGCTTTTTGCATTGCTGGTGCATTATCCTGAGCTTCTCATTAAACCAGGGAGCTAAGGGACTTCTTGGGCCGCCACACACTGTCTTAAAGGGTGCCATCAGGTCAGCCATATTGCCTAGCCAGGCAGTAGCTGCCAATGCATCTGCTTCAATCACACAAGAAAGAGGTTAATTACTTAATTTCAGATGACCACCTTTCACCCAATGTGCTACTCTAGATAGAGGCTAGCCACATACAAATCAGTCTTTGTCCTTCTACTACAGCAACAGGTGAGTCCAGACACCCGGATCATACTGCTTCCGTATGAAAAAATATAAGCAATCTCAGACTGGTTTCAGTCTACTTGGGACTCATCACTGAGGTATAGCTGAGTACTTTGGCACAGTGAACAGAGGACGCATACCTGTTACATTTGGGGTGTCCCAAAAAACCTTATAACATAACATGACATAACATACAAAGTGACTTAAGGAATGCTCAGGCAGCGTTCCTGGCCATAATTTTCACACATTTTGCCACTGTAGACATATGCAGTTTTGTCTCGGACTTGATCCTAAAGTCGCAGTCTAGCCTGAACCTCCAGGCCAGGTCCCCTCCACAAATCAGTGCAAACAACATCAGA
The DNA here is from genome assembly GCA_963921515.1 of Calotriton arnoldi. Classification (NCBI taxonomy): domain Eukaryota; kingdom Metazoa; phylum Chordata; class Amphibia; order Caudata; family Salamandridae; genus Calotriton; species Calotriton arnoldi. Next base: position 49,173 of record CAWUFW010017106.1, read on the forward strand.
AGGGCTTTGGCCTAATCAGCAAGGGTTACCCTGAGTTATATGATACAGTGAACCTGACACCCACATTTGGGTATACCCTTCACACTGAGGATATCCATTGTACCAAACAACAAAGTGATGGTATTAATTCTTGAATTATTCTCAGACAATGGCGATTGCTTTGGGCTGCATTCAAATCTTTTGCATCTTTCTGTGCCTGTCATTTGTTGGTGTTTGGCTATGTGAGATTATGGTTTGTTTAGAAGTGCTTTGTGTAGGTTCCTGTTAAATTAGAATGACTTCTGTTTTGGGAGTTTGGCTAACATAAATAGTGTGGTGGCGCTCCATTGGGTGCAAATATTCTGTTATCTCCAATGGAGCGATATTTTTGTAAATGATATTTACAACACAATATTTTGGTTACTACCCGAGACTCCCTTAATTCCCCTGAATTTAGTATATAGGGGAGCACAAGAAAATATCCTGACAACCTACGAAGAAGGACACTGAAGAGCCACAAATGCAGAAGACTGAAGAGATTAACTAACTTGGCCCAAGCCCTGCCGGCCTGTCTGCTGTTGCCCATTGAAACTGCCCCAAAGCCATCTGGTCCTGCAGCTGTTGTGCCTCCAAAACCTGGGAAGACTGCCTGGCTTCAATAAAGAAACAACACCTCCCGTGGTACAGTGGAACTGGTCGCTGCATCCTGCAGAAACTCCAAAGAAAGGACTCTGAGGACTCCGGAACCGCCAAAACCTAACGCCTGAAGCCACCAAAGCACCCGTCGCTCTAAGCCCGAGTTGAAGTGGGCCAATGGTGCCATCAAGGTCCCCAGCCCTCCAGAGCCAGAGTTTATCATGGTTTCACCCCTCGTGGACCCTCCGACATAGTCTGCAGCCTCTACACGCAGGCCCCCTCTACCACGACTGCTCCCAGTAAGAAAACCCGATGCCTAAAGACACCTCTGCACTGGTCGCTCCTGGGCCATGGTGAAGAGGACCAAAGGTGACCCTACGTCCTCGACCATGGTGAGGCCTGAGCTGACCATATCATAAGTGATGTAAAATGTGAGGTTATAAGCTGTGCATGGCAGGGGTGCAAGTTACAGTTAGCTCAGGTAACTATAAGTGCTGAATTTCACTAGTTTACTACGAGTGAAATCTGAGCCTAACTGTAATGTTCCAGTAGGTAGTTATAGTTAGGATGTAGTTTCCATAGGACAAGCGTTTTCTCATTTGCCAATAACTTTGGTGTTGCTTGACAAATCCTCGCAAAAGTTTCAAAACTAGTTGCTGTCTTGAAAGTTTTGAGGTGATCCATCAAGCGGGGTTGAGAAAAAGAGAGGTCCCAAAATGCGTTTTCCCCATGTTAATTCCCATAGAGATTTTAGACACGACTACAGCCCGAACTGCTGAACGGAATAACACCAAATTTGGCAGAAAGGTAGCTGTTGGTCCAGAAAGTGACCTTTTTGTAAACTGGCGTAAATCTGTTCAGTAGTTTCAGAAATATTAAGGAAAATCCCTAATTGTATATATAGGGATGCGGATCCTCCAAGGATCTGACAGTCCTTGAGCTCAGATCTGATTGGCTGCCAACACATCAAACCAGGAAGTGTTTGCAGCCATCTTGGGACTCGGCTTGAGCCGAGTCCAAGCAAAAAATGTAAAAAAAGAGAAGTGGGCAGGGTAGGAATACCCTGACCGCCTAGGCTCCTTGGGGGGTCCCATAGGGACCCCGCCAGGGCAAAATTACGTTTAAAAAAAAAACAACAGCAGGAGTCGCACTGGAGCCGCGGCTCCTACCGAAAATTTTTTTAAAAGAGAAACACGGGCTCCTGCGCTTCTCTATTGTTTAGCCCCCGGGCGGGCTAGGGCCCGGGGGTATGCAGGAATCAATATTTAAAAGTAATGGGTGGGTCTCATGGACTTCCCCCCCGCTGCCCCAGGGACCACCACCTTCCCGGGGCAGGCCCTACAAGAAGAAAGGAGGGGTCCTGCGGGGCCCCCTCCTGGAGCCAATGATGGCCCTGTGGACTGCCACCTCCCAGGGCCAGCTCCTGCCATGTCCTGGGGTGCCCACCCCCGGGACATAGCTGTTTCCTTTGGCTTAGCGGGAGCTTTACTGCTCCCGCCAAGCCACAGCAAACACTCCTCTTCCAGCAAGTGAGAGCATTAAGAATGCAAGCATTAAAAATGCTCTTGTTTGCTGGAAGCGGAGCACAATTGCTTTCACACAGAGGGAGCTCCCTTTCCAGCAGCTCCCTGTGAGTGAAAGCAATGCAGGCTCCCGCAGGAGGTGGGGAGCCGGTAGGGACAACAGGGGCCTTCAGGCTTCCCCCGCGGTCCCAGTGGAGAGTGGGTGACCTGGAGGCACCCACTTTCAGATGGCCAGGCCATGGGGGATGGGGTCCCCGGGGCCGAATTTGGCCTAGGGAGGGGGGCCGCACAGCGTCCTTCCCCCATCTCTAAATGGCTGGGCCCTGAGGGATGGGGTCCCTGGGGCCCAAAATTGGCCTGGGGATGGGGGCTGCATGGCCCCCTCCCCGATTAAAAATACGCTGGGCCCTGGGGTCCCTGGCACCGAAATCAGCCAAGGGAAGGGGGACAACACGGCCCCCCTCCCCTAACAAAGCAAAAAAAGTTATTTTTAAAAGCCGGCCCTGCAAGTTACCATAGGCCCCATCCCTTTACACCACCACTCTGCAAACACACCTCCTGGTGCACTACTAGTTGGGGGATGAAGTCCCCTTGACTCCTGAGGATCCTTAGGGGCCAACTACCCCTCCTGTTTCCTCCAGTAAGTCCCACACAGTGGGACCACCCCCTTTCTCCACCACTCTGCAAATGTGCCTCCTGGCACACTGCAGGTTGGGGGATGGAGTCCCCTGGGATACTGTGGGTCCTTGGGGGCCAACAAGCCCTCCTGTTACCTCCAGTAAGTCCCACGGAGTGCGATTGCTGAGAGGACTTCGGATGCCACACCCCCTTTCTCCACCAGTCTGTAAACGCGTCTCTTGGCACACTGCATGTTGAGGGATGAAGTCCCCTTTACTCTACAGTGTCCTTAGCGGCCAACATGCCCTCCTGTTACCTCCAGTAAGTTCCACACAGCAGGATTGCTGAGGGGTATTTGGAGCCCACGCCCCCTTTCTCCACCACTCTGCAAATGCAGCTCCTGGTGCACTATAGGTTGGGAGAAGAAGTCCCCGTGGCTGCTGAGGATCCTTGGGGACAAACAACCCCTCCTATTACCTCCAGTAAGTCCCACACAGCAGGATTGCTGAGATATCTTCGGAGGCCCCAACCCTTTCTCCACCACTCTGCAAATGTGCCTCCAGACGCACTACTGGTTGGGGGATGAAGTCCCATTTGATGCTGAGGATCCTTGGGGTCCAAGACCCCTCCTGGTACCTCCAGTAAGTCCCACACAGCGGGATTGCTGTGAGCTGGTCAGAGGCCCCATCCCCTTTCCTCACCACTCTGCAAACGCACCTCTTGGTGCATTACTGTTTGGGGGATGAAGTCCCCTTGGATGCTGAGGGTCTGTGGGGGCCAAGAACGCTCCTGTTACGTCCAGTAAGTCCCATACTGCGGGATTCCTGAGAGCTGGTCACAGCCCCCCCCCTTTCTCCACCACTCTGCAAACCTGACTACTAGTTAAAAAACCATAGACATTCACCTAAAATACCAAAGGATACAGGGTTGTTATAGTTAGGAAATAGAATTTGAAAAACCCTTAGAAATTCACTGAAAAAAACAAAGATTACAGGGACGTTATAGTTAGGCTCAGCTTTTGCTCGTACTAAACCGTAGTAATTCAGCAGTTATAGTTACCTGAGCTAACTATAACTTATGCCCCTGCAATGCACTGCTTATGACCTCACATATTACATCACTCACAACATGGTTAGTGACATCACTGATGACATATCAAATGACATCACTGATGGCATCATCTAATGAGTGTAAGTATTATTAAATTGGTATACCAGGTGCACTACTACTGAGTGATAATACTTCTAACGTATATTATGTGGGTGGCTGGGTGGCTGTATGTATCCTTATGTCTATGGGTGTGTGAGTGGCTGTATGGGTATATAAGTGGGTGTATGAGTAGCTGTATGGGTGAGTGAGTTGCTGCATGAGTGGCTGTATTGGTGAGTGAGTGGGCGTGTCAGTGGCTGTATGGGTGAGTGAGTGGTGGTGTGAGTGGCTCTATGGGTGTGTAAGTGGGCTTGTAGTGACTGTATGAGGGAGTGACTGTCTGAATGGCTGTATGAGTGAGTGGCTGGGTGAGTAAGTGTCTATATGGGTGAGTACGGTTGAACCGAGTCACAAGAAAAAAGGTTAAAAATGAAGAAAAGGGGGCAGGGTAGAAACACCCTGACCCCCTAGGCCTGCTCAGGGGGTAAAAAGCATTTTTTTTTAAAAGAAATCAGCGGAATTCGCGTACCGGGCGCGAATCCCGCCGAAATACATTTTACAAAACGAAGCGCGGACTCCCGCGCTTCATTTTAATAAGCCCCCGGGTGGGCCAGGTCCCGGGGGCAATGAGGAAATTATATGCATGGTCCCGCGGGGGCCCCCGCAGCCCCAGGGACCGCCACCTCCCTGGGACTTTTTCAAAAAATATGTGGGGGGCTCCTGTCCCCCCCACGTTGCCCCAGGGACTGCCACCTCCTCGGGGCTTTAATTAATTCAGGTGAGGGCCTTGAAGGCCCCCCCAAGCCCCGGGGACCTCCACCTCCCCGGGGCTAAATTTAAAAACATAGTGTGAGGGGGTCGAGCCCCCCCACACTGCCCCAGGGACCACCACCTCCCCGGGGCACTAATTAAGAAAAGCTGGGGGTCCGTTGCGGGCCCCGGGGACCACCACCTCCCCGGGGCTTCAAACATATGTTGGAGGGGGGGCCGCGCGGCCCCCCTCCTGGAGCCCTCCATGGCCCCGGGGACCGCCACCCCCCAGGGCCGGCTCCAGCAATGTCCCGGGGTGCCTAGTCCCGGGACATTGCAGTTTGCAATGGCAGGGCGGGAGCACTGTTCCCGCCCTGCCATTGCAAACTTCTGCTTCGCTTCATGGAAGCTAGAGCAGGAAAACTGCTCTCGCTTCCATGAAGCGAAGCAGAATTGCTTTCGGACAAGGGGAGCTGCATGTTTGCAGCTCCCCTTGTCCAAAAGCAATGCCGGCTCCCGCAGGAGGCGGGGAGCCGGCTGGGACCGTGGGGGCTTTGGGGCTCCCCCCGCAGTCCCCAACGTGAAGCCAGGCCCCAGGGGATAGGGTCCCCGCGGCCAAAAGTGGCCAAGGGAAGTGGGGCCATGTGTCCCGTTTAAAAATAAATAAATAAATGGCTCAGCCTCGGGGATGGGGTTCCCAGGGCCCAAAAAAAAATTAGAGAAGGGGGACCACACAGCCCCCCTTCTAAAAAAAGAAAAAGAACAGAGAAGCCGGCAACTCGCCGGAGGCCCCGCCCGCTCCCTGCACCACTCTGCAAACGCGCCTCCTGGAGTGTTCTGGGTTGGGGGATTGAGTCCCCTTGAATCCTAAGGGTCCTTAGGGGCCAACTAGCCCACCAAGTACCTCCAGTAAGCCCCACAAAGTGGGATTGCTGAGAGGTGGTCCAGGGCCACGCCCCTTTTTTACACCACTCTGCAAACGTGCCTCTTGGCGCATTGCTGGTGTGGCGATGAGGCCCTCTTGTGTCCTGAGGCTCTCAGGACTAAAGTGGACTTCATCCCCCGAGCAGCAGTGCGCCAGGAGGCGCGTTTGCAGTGGTGTAAAAAGGGGGCGTGGCCTTGGACCACTCTCAGCAATCCAGCTGTGTGGGGCTTACTAGAGATAACAGGAGGGCTAGTTGGCCCCCAGGGATCCTCAGGACGCAAGAGGACTTCATCCCCCAACCAAGAGCGCGCCAGGAGGCGCGTTTGCAGAGTGGTGGAGAAAGGGGGCGTGGCCTGTGTCCACGTCTCAGCAATCCCACTATCTGGGGCTTACTGGAGGTGTCGGGTAGGCTAGTCGGCCCCTAAAGACCCCCAGCACCAAAGGGGACTTTAATCCCCATCCAAGAGCGTGCCAGGGAGCGCGTTTGCAGAGTGGTGGGCAAAGGGGGCGTGCCCTGCTTTGAGAACTTGCCAATGCTGCTGTGTGGGACTTACTGGAGGTAATAGGAGGGGTAGTTGGCCCCCAAGGTTGTCCTTGGGGGCCAACTACCCCTCCTGTTACCTCCAGTAAGTCCCACACAGTGGTATTGCTAAGAGGTCTCCAGAGACCACGCCCAACTTTTTCCACCACTATGGAAACGCACCTCCTGGCACACTACGGGTTGGGCGATGAAGTCCACTTTACTCCTGAGGGACTTTGGGGGTAAAGAAGCCCTCCTGGTACCTCCTGTAAGTCCTACGCAGCAGAAAACCTGAGCACTGGTCGGAGGCCCAGCCCCCTTTCTGCACCACTCTGCAAACGCGACTGCTACGTTATAGTTAAAAATTCACATTTTAAAAAAACCTTAGAAATTCACTGAAAAAACCATAGGTTTCAGAGACGTTATAGTTAGTAATTAGCATTTAAAAAACCTTAGAAATTCACTGAAAAAACCCCAGTTTTCAGGGACGTTATAGTTAGTTGGACATTTCACTCGTACAAAACCAGAGAAATTCGGCCGTTATAGTTATTTGAGCTAACTATAACTCGCGCCCCCGCAATGCACTGCTGATGACGTCACATATTACATCACTCATGACATGGTCAGGGACATCACTGATGACATCTCAAATGACATCACTGATGACATCATCCACTTAATAACTGATGCACCTCCTCACACCCTAATATAACCTTTCATACACCCACTCTAAAATACAGACTACCATTCTCGAAACCATAGACACACCAATACCAGTTAGTACATACCCACTCACTGATTCATAGGTCTACACGCACATCTACTCGCTCACCCATACAGTCACTCATACATGCAGTCACTCATGAATACAGCCTTTGTAATATGCACCCATACACCCATACAGACACTCACACACCACCACTCACCCATAGAATTTCTCACACACCTAGTCAGTCACCCAAACACTTAATCACACTGCCATTTACTCACCTATACAGTTATAGACACACCACCTCACTTATTCATACAGATACTAACACATTCTTACTCTCTTATACAATCACTGACACAAGCACACACTCATCCATACAGCCACTCTCACAGTCACTCACTCTTACATATAGTCACCTATATACTCCAACACTCACATATACTGCCTTTCACATATGTAGTTACTCACACATATACCAGTGAGGCATCCATTCACTCACCAACCCAACCATACACACACTCACTCATCCATACAGCCCCTCGCAGATGCACTCAGGAGCCCATACACCCAGTTAATCACCCACTCACACATCCATGCAGGGAGTCACACACACCCCCACCCACCAACACAGACAGTCAGGCACCCATACATGTACTCAGACAACCAATCATTAACCCATATAGACACTCATGTAGCTACACACCAACCCATGCAACCACTTACACACAAACTGACAGACTGATACAGACATTCACACAGATTAGTCATTCACCCATGCATTCACTAAGACACATTTAATCACTCACTTACACAGTCAGTCACGCACCCAGTAAATCATCCATTCAGACACTCATAAACCCACTCATTCTTCAATACACCTTGGCGTATATATATATATATATATAACATTCTTAAACTTTAAAAAAAACACTCAGTCACTGGATGATGCCATCAGTGATGTCATCAGTGATGTCATTTGAGATGTCATCAGTGATGTCATCAGTGATGTCACTGACCATGTCATGAGTGATGTAATATGTGACGTCATCAGCAGTGCATTGCGGGGGCGCGAGTTATAGTTAGCTCAAATAACTATAATGGCCGAATTTCTCTGGTTTTGTACGAGTGAAATGTCCAACTAACTATAACGTCCCTGAAACCTGTGGTTTTTTCAGTGAATATATATAATATAAAGAAGTTTCCACTCCCAACAGGTTCTCGAGGAGAAAAACGGCACTCAACAAGGTTTGAAGTTTAACTGGAGTAGTTTAATCCACCAGTAAAATCGGTAAAAAGCGTCTACGCGTTTCGGCACAGAGCCTTTGTCACGACGCTAGACATAGGTTACCAAGCAACATAAATACACCTTAATTAGGCTAAACATAGACAAAGGGTGAAAGTACATTCAAATGTCTTGCATCCAATAGCGGCCATATTGAAATGTCTCAAAAGTTAATAAAGCTTCAAATTAAAGCATCAAACGGCATCATCAATATACGATATAAATATTTTCTTCATTTTCTGGATTCTTTTGAGTTTTTTCCAAAACTGATATATACATAAATCATAATGAAAAAATGCAAAGTATCATATTACCCAATTGCACAGATAGAGGTACTGAAATTCAGTGATATTAATATTAACATATCAATGAATGTTGCCTAAAGTAATAAAAGGAGAAAAAAGAAAAGAAAAAGAATTTTTCAACTATAATGTAAATCGCTCTGTATTATAAGCACATCCTTTAAAGTCTGCTCATGACTCATTAAACCCGGATAACTGTAAGTAATGGGTACATCCAAAATAATGCCCCATTGGGCATATCATTTATCACAGTATCGCTCTAATTGGTGTACAGGTTTAGAATTAAGCCCCATTGGGCACTGTCTCCAAAGTGTCAAATATGTTACTCATAATTTCTCACATTTTACCAGACACCATATAGCTTCAAAATAATGTTCAGTTTTCGAATCACAAGCAAGACAAGAATTTTTAAATAAGTTACAAACTGGCAACATCTTACTGACACAATCGTACATTCTTCTAATGGTACCTCATTATCAAAAAGAAATCAAAAAGAAATAAAAACCTATATAACCAGATATATCCGCTCTTTTGCTTTTCTCGTAGTGGACTGGAACCCTGATACCTGTGTATCAGGAACATCTGACCAGGCCCTGAAAGACAAGCACAAAAATATGATGAATGGTATGAAATCCCATCACCCTATCATATTTGTTATACCAGTTTTAGACAAGGTTTGTTCTTGTAACCAAGTACATTAAAAACAATTAAAATCACAGGAAGAATAGAAACAAGACACAATATCTGTCCTTACAAGTGGGTGTATATCTCCTCATCTACGTTGAGGCCCACAGGTTCCTTGGTATTTAACCTGAGTATATATCTGCACTCTAACTTTCTTAGTGCCTTCTCTCTGTTGCCACCTCTCTTAGTTGTCTCTACCTGATCAACTGCTGTATAGCGTAAGTGAATAGGATTGCAGTTGTGATGTTGCCTAAAATGACGTGCTACGGAATAGGTCTCATCAACATTCTTAATAGCTCTTATATGTTGTAGGACCCTTTTATGTACTTGTAGTATAGTACTGCCCACGTACCTCTTCTCACAGGGACATGTCAGCACATATACCACAAATTCAGATTTACAATTTACGGACTTTGTGATAGGGATTTTCTCTCCCAGATCTGTGTATACGTTGGTAGCATTTTGCCCTTGAGCACAGGCCTTGCACTTATTGCATCTCTTGAAACCCCTTGTTGGTTTGAGCCAAATGTTTTTCTCTGGCATCTGAGTCTTAACTATTCTATCACGGATAGATGTAGTTTTCCTATAAGTTATGGATGGTCTAGTACCCATTTCTACTCCTATTGTAGGGTCTTTCCTCAGCAAATGCCAATGCGCATTCAGAATTTTCCTCACTTGGTTATGTGCTCTCATAAAAGTGGAAATAAATCTGCAAGGCAATATCTTTTTGTTTTCTATTTCTGTAGTAGTTCTACCCAACTCCACTGACTTGGAATTGGATTGAGTTTGAAATAGCAGATCAGTTCTAAATTTGGTTTTGACTTTAGTCTGTGCTTGTTTTAAGGTAAGGTCATCATAGCCTCTTGCTTTCAGTCTCTTGATCATTTCCCTCTCAGTTTCATTGTATGCCTCTTGAGTACTACAAATGCGTTTAGCTCGGAGTAATTCCCCGTAGGGAATACTCCTTTTCAGAGCCCCAGGATGTGAGCTAGAGGCATGTAAGGTTGAGTTCCCTGAGGTAGATTTCCTGTACACTCTAGTTGTGATTTTATCTCCCTGAACTTCCAACCTTACATCCAAAAAGTCAATGGTCTTATTGCTAATACGGCAAGTGAAAGACAGATTCAGATCATTTACATTGATTGTCTTCACAAATTCTTCAACAGATGCTACATCCCCTCGCCACAAAATAAACAGATCATCAATGTAACGCAACCATAATACAATGTTGCCTGACCAATCAGATGTTTCAGAATTTTTGAGCACCTGCTCCTCCCACCAGCCCATGTGAAGATTCGCATAGCTGGGGGCGAAGCAGGTGCCCATCGCTGTCCCTTGTACTTGTTGAAAAATCTCATTATTAAAAAAAAACACATTGCAGTTAAGGCAGTACTCAATCATACTGACAATCATCATCTTGTGCTTAAGATATTGTATCGGTCTTGTCTTCAAAAAGTGACGTGTTGCATTAATACCATCTCTGTGATGTATACTGGTGTACAGTGAGTTAACATCCAGGCAGACCATCTGGAAGTCTGGTTCCCACTGTACATCGTAGATACGCCTTAAGAAGTCAGTACTATCTTGTATAGTCACCTACATACTCCAACACTCACATATACTGCCTTTCACATATGTAGTTACTCACACATATACCACTGAGGCATCCATTCACTCACCAACCCAACCATACGCACACTCACTCATCCATACAGCCCCTCGCAGATGCACTCAGGAGCCCATACACCCAGTTAATCACCCACTCACACATCCATGCAGGGAGTCACACACACCCCCACCCACCAACACAGACAGTCAGGCACCCATACATGTACTCAGACAACCAATCATTAACCCATATAGACACTCATGTAGCTACACACCAACCCATGCAACCACTTACACACAAACTGACAGACTGATACAGACATTCACACAGATTAGTCATTCACCCATGCATTCACTAAGACACATTTAATCACTCACTTACACAGGCAGTCACGCACCCAGTAAATCATCCATTCAGACACTCATAAACCCACTCATTCTTCAATACACCTTGGCGTATATATATATATATATATATATATATATATAACATTCTTAAACTTTAAAAAAACACTCAGTCACTGGATGATGCCATCAGTGATGTCATCAGTGATGTCATTTGAGATGTCATCAGTGATGTCATCAGTGATGTCACTGACCATGTCATGAGTGATGTAATATGTGACGTCATCAGCAGTGCATTGCGGGGGCGCGAGTTATAGTTAGCTCAAATAACTATAATGGCCGAATTTCTCTGGTTTTGTACGAGTGAAATGTCCAACTAACTATAACGTCCCTGAAACCTGTGGTTTTTTCAGTGAATATATATAATATATATATATATATATATATATAATGGTTAAGTAAATTATAATGTAAAGTTTTGTCTCAGGCGATATAATGGCTCCCAATATACGGCCTGTGATGTAATGGCAGATGTTAGCCCTGTCAGCATTAGGAAGGTCTTCCCCCAAACCTTTTGCTTTTTGCTGATTACTTGTTTGTTATCCGTAGGACTCTGTGCACTTTACCATTTCTAACCAGTGCTAAAGTGCATGTGCTCACTCCCTAAAACATGGCAACATTGGCTTACACCGAATTGGCACAATTTACTTGTAAGTCCCTAGTAAAGTGGTACTACATGAACTCTGGCCTGTAAATTAAATTCTACCAGTGAGCATGCAGCACTCATTGCGCCACCCACTCAATTAGCCTTTTAAACATGTCTAAGGCCTGCCATTGCAGCCTCTCTGTACAGTTTCAAACTGATATTTTGACATGGCAAGTTAATCCTCTTGCCAGGCCCAAACCTCTCTTTTAATAAATATAAGTCACCACTAGGGTAGACCCTACACATTCCAGAGGGCAAGGTGATGAGTATTTAAAAAATTGGACATGTACTTTTAAGTTTTATATGTCCTGGTAGTGAAAAACTCCTAAATGCACTTTTCACTACTGTGAGGCCTCCCTCTCCAATAGGATAACATTGGGTTTCCTTATTACATTTAATAAGAGGTACCTTTCAATTGGGAGCAGATATGAATATTGAGTTTGGTGTCTAAAGAATTGTAATTTAAAACCCTCTTTATTAGTGAAGTTGGATTTTAAGTCACAATTCTGAAAATACCACTTTTTGAACGTTGGCATTTTCTTGTCCTAACCATTTGGTGCCTGCAGCCTGTATCCTGAGTCACATGACTAGTTGTAGCTGAAGGTTGGTCTTTGTGTATTGCTCCCAGACAGTGAGACAAAAGGGAGATAGGTGTTGGCATGATGGACCATCTCTGACTTAATGAGGAGGAGATGCTGTCACCTACAACACTTGCACATCACAGAGTTCCTGCCTGGGCACACTCACAAACGGTTTGACACTAGTCTTTTGTGATTTCAGACAAGTTGGGGCCAGGGAAGGGTGCCAGCAAATTCCAAGCACCTCTGGGGGTGGACGTCTCCTGAAGCTTCTCTTATTTCAAAGGTGGTACCAGGTATAAATAGTGGACCCTCAGACCCAACTCTTCAAAATACCTCTGGCAGGAATTTGTCAAAGTTTGATCTTCTTGCTCTTAATTCATCATTGGAAGCTAATCGACCTGTATTGAGCCACTGTGTGGAAAGTGATTTAGGTAACGTAGTTGCATGGATCAGATCCTCCTTGTATGCCTTAGCTCTCATTACATGTAAGAATCATCACAGAATCCTCCCTCCCACCCCATGGTATAATGAGTCATTGCATCTGTTGAAAAAACTTTGCAAAGGTCTAGAAAGATCCTGGCGAAAAATATATACCAATGAAGAGAGCTCTAAAGGACTATCAGAAACAGTGCTGCATTGCTAGAGCCAAACACTATGCGGATGAAATTGCTCTGGCAAATAATTGTCGTAAAACCCTATTTAGGGTGGTGAGAAATCTTTCTGCACAGGCTGTCACGGCCCCTACAACTTTACTCTCACAGGACCAATGTGATGACAGGGCAGATTTGTTTTTGAAAAAACATAGGGGCATTCAAATCACATTTTCGGAGACTTCCATAGTTTGTCAATATGAACCTCCTCTATGTCAATCTGGTGTTTTACACAATTTTAGTCCACTACGCTTTGCTCACTTTTGGCAGCAACCAGGTCAGGATCTCCATTGGATCCTTGCCCCCGTCTGTTTTATCTAAATTAGACATGCCAATCACGGAGCATTTTACCCAGCTCCTTTATGTTTCTCTGAATAAAGGTTGTGTTCCTGTAGCGTGGAAATGGGCCTTAGTTACACCTTTCCTTAAAAAACCTAACTTTGACCATCTTACATGGTCAAATTATAAGCCCATTTCACTTCTACCCACACTAGCCAAAGTGTTGGAGAAATACGTTAGTCAACAACTTACATCCTATGTTGAGCTCAATGGAATACTGCATCCATCTAATCAGGATTCAGGGTTCGTTACAGTATACTGAGTCAGCCCTTCTCGGCGTTACGGAATATCTTCGAGGCCAAGTGGACGCAGGTAGTACTGCAGCGCTGATTCTTTTAGATCTCAGTGCCACATTTGACACTGTGAATCATACCACTCTGCTCTGTAGGATAAAAGGAATGGGTATACAGGACACCGCCTTGTTGTGGCTAAGATCTTTCCTGTCTCAACGCACCTTTCAGGTGCATTCCCATCAATACAGGCCCAAACCACAACACCTAGTCTTGGGAGTGCCACAGGGCTCTTCCCTTAGTCCGCTGCTGTTCAATCTATATGTGAGGCCTCTGGCCGAGATTGTAGAATACCATGAACTTACACTTTTCCCCACGTCGATGACACCCAAATTGTGGTATCCTTATCCACTAAGGATAACCGCAATGCAGATGCCCTTAATATCGGTCTTGCCCAAGTGTCTGCATGGATGAACATCAATTCGCTGAAGCTTAATGGGAACAAGACAGAGGTTCTGCTCATGGGCAACCGTCCCCCCCTCTGGGGTCCTCATCTTTGGCCGGAAAACATGGGCTCAACCCCTTCTCCAGCCCATGTAGTTAAAAGTCTGGGAGTGTGGCTAGATGATAAACTGACTATGCATTACTAGATAAATTAGATGGCATCTACATGCTTTGGTATCCTCAAATGGCTGAGGATGATTTTGGCATGTATTCCACTTTCTGCTCTGGTGGTTTCCAGACTGGACTACGGCAACATATTATATTTGGATGTGGCAAAAGCTTTGTTAAAAAGGCTGCAAATAGTCCAAAATGTGATAGCCCGCCTACTTCTTCATCTACCTAGTTCCACTTCCTCAGCTAGCCTGCTCCACACTTTACATTGATTACCGATTGAGCATCGAGTCCACTTTAAGTCTCTTTGCTACATGCAGAAGTGCCTTGCTAACACAGGGCCTGTATATTTGAGACCATTGGTAGCTGGGTACTTTCCAAATCGTACACTTCAATCAAGCCAGCAGGATCTGGCAATTGTCCCCAGGATCAGGAAGTCTTGTCAAGGTGGCCGATCATTCACATTTCTTAGCCTCAACCTTTGGAACGATTTGCCACACTTGTTCAGAGCCTGCAAATCGCTCACAGTCTTTAGAAGCAGCTAAAAACTTGCATGTTCCCATCTTCCCTTTAATTAGTACGGTGAGGCTTGTCTGTTTTGTGCCGATTAGGAGGCTAGTGCTGGGAAACCTTTCAGGTAGCCATGCACTTCATAAGTCAACTTAACATAACAACCTGTTGAAGACTCAGAGGGACTATTGTGTTGCTCTGCAAGAAAGACTGCTACTAGTGGCGGCCGGCATGACTCGCGAGTGGGGAGTCGCGCGGTTTCGCGCGAGGGAGAAGTGGAGGGTGCTTAAGTAAAATTTTAAAACACTTACCTCACCGGGTCCCACGCCGCCTCAGCTCCTGGCCGGGTCTTGCGTTTTCCTGCTGCTCGCCGGCTGAACAGGAAGCAGCCACAGGCAGCCTCCCTCCCCTAAGCCAATCACAATGCTGCAATGGCAGTGTTGTGATTGGTGCGGACGGCACCCAGCCGGGCGCCTGTAGGGAGGCCATTTTCTCTATGTAGGCTGCATGCAGCCTACTTAGAGAAAGGGCAGAGTGCGCATGACTGGTTTGGTCGGCCCCAGAGGGCTGACCAAACAGTCAGGGCCCACAACATTGGGCAAGCCACTCCTTCACGACCCGCCCACCCGCCCGCCCCCAACCAGGCATACCCTTCTGCTTTCTCGCAGTGCAAGAAGCAGAAACATAAAATGGTATTTAAAATACCATTTTATGTTTCTGCTTCTCCCACTGCGAGAAAGCAGTGGGGCGACGCTCCTCCGCCCTAATGGAGGAGCCGCCCCGACTGCTACTCTGCTACCCTGCTGCCTAGCTGCCCTGCTGCCTGAGTGAGAAGGACTGGTCCTGCATCTTGAACCCAGGACCATCAGTGTGACTGCAAGTGTTGGACGGCTGGCCTCCTGATCAGATCCTCAGGGAAAGTGAAGGCTCTAACCACCTTGAACCCAGCACCTGGACTCTGTCTGCTGTGAGTCTTGCCCCCAAGTGGTGCCACTCCTGTCCTGGACCCCTGGAAGTGGGGATGAAGGTGCTCTGCCAGCGTAACCTGTGGTCCAAGCAGTACAGACTCAGTGAATATGTATCGCCTCGCAGCCTTGCATCGGAACAGCCACATCGCGACGCATCCCCAAGGCAGGACCCTGCAGCTCCTCAGAATGGCCGTTGCCCCATGTATCCTCGATGCAGGACCTCACATCGCACCCCGCAGCTCCTCAGAACTGTGTCTGCCCACGCACCCTCGACACAGGACCTTGCATCATAGTAGCACAGCTCCTTGAAACCGCCACTGTACGACGCATCCTCAATGAAGGACCTCACAGCAGCCGCTGCGCAACACATCCTCGATGCAAGATCTTACAATGCTACGCAACCCGGATTTAAGGTACTTTGTTCAGTGGGCCTAACCTGGTCCCTGTGTGTCGGCCTGAACTTGTGACATTGTCATGGTCCAACGCGACCTATAACCACAATTGGTGCTTTGTGCCTTCTAAGCACTGTTTTCACTTAAATCTTTAAAATTGCAATTCTCTGGTTCTACTAGTTGGATTATTATCATTTTGGTCTCAAATAATTTATTACATTTTACTCTATGTTTCTAAATTCGTGTGGGGTTTTTCTCATGTTGCGTTTTCACTTTATTACTGTTTTAAGTGCGGCATCAATACTTTACACATTGCCTCTAAATTAAGCCTGACTGCTTTTGTGCCATGCTACCAGGGGGCTAAGCACAGGTTAATTTGGGGTTTGCATCTGTTTCAGCCTAACAAGAAAAGGTTACTGCTTGAGTATGGTGCCACCCTCTCATCTCATCCCCATGGGAATGCGAAAAAACAGTTGTGACCTCCCTTATTTTGTCTAAGCTAGATTATTATAATGGACTATATCTTAATATGCAGCAGCAACACCTTAACAAACTGCAATTGCTACAAAATGCTGCAGATAGACTTTTGTCAGGCATACCTAAATTTAAGTTGATAAAAAATGAAATCAGAAAGCTCCATTGGCTCCCGATAAGGCATCAGATTAAATTCAAGGCCCTCTGTACAGCTTTTAAGGCGTTACATGACAGTAGCCCACTTTATCTCAGGCAGAGATTTAAATGGTATATTCCCAACAGAACCAAATTTAAGAGAACCAACTGGGACGGCAGAAGCTTTATTACCTGCATCGCCAATGCCTGGAATCAACTCCCCTTTCACTTTTGTTCCTCCCCCAACTTGATTACTTTTAGGAAGACTTTGAAAACATGGCTGTTACACAGTTAGGCCCAGCATTGTCATAGTCCTTTCTTCTGTCCATTGTTGTTGAGCTAGCACCAAGACATAGCATAACATAATCCCCTCAACCAGTAATCCGATTTCCTACAGTAGTACACCCATAAAGGTGTTAGCCATGGAGCAATCCTGGCAATGTTTCCTATTCATAAACACTCATACCGCACCTGTGCACATCTTTCAGTCTCTTGAACATTGATGCACCTAATTCCAAAAATTTCTAGGCAATCGCGGACGCCCTGAGTAGGCCTTGTGGATCCCCAGGGGTCCTCAGACCACAGGTTTAGAACCACTGCTCTAGACAGTGTCCCAATAAATTATGTGCCAGTGGTGTCCACCAGCAACCACTAGTGAAAATTAACCACTTGCCTTCAGGCAGTAATGCCTCATTTCTTTAACACATTCCTTCTTTGTGGAACGTAGGGCCCAACAATCTCACCTGCTCTCATCTGCGGCTCCTCCGCTAAGGCAGAGGAGTGTCGCTCCACAGGAAAAATAAAATTATAATGATACCATGTTATTATCATTTTATTTTTCGCTAGTGGCTCTGTAGGTGCAAGGCGGGGCTGGGCTGCTCACAGAGCAGGGGGAGGAGTGGTGGGCACTTTCTAAGTGCGCATGACGCTTTGGCCGGCCGTCTCAGGCCGGCCAAACCGTCATGCGCACTTTGAATGTTCTCCACTGGCTGTGTTGCACAGCCTGGGTGAAGAACATGCACAGCCTCCCAGCCCCTGTCTGAGCAGAGAACTACAGCACTCAGAGCAATCACGACGTTGCTGATTGGCTAGGGAGTCTGGGAGCCTGGGTGCCCTCTGTTTCCTGCATCATGAACAGAAGGACGGAGGAGAGGCGGCGGCCGCGAAGGTAAGTCAAATTTTCTTTCCCCCCCCCTTTATTTCTTTTTTTTAACCCCCCTCCCCACCCACCACTACTGCCCCGTAGCAGCTGCTACTGCCTGCTCTTTTTGTAAAGTGAGGCAGGACCAGAATAGACACAAAACATCCTCTGCTCCCGTTCCACAGATTCGACAGATCTTCCAAGGGGTTGGAGACGTTCTCCACCCTGAGGGGAAACTCCCTGATGGATATGCCAGTGAATCTGATTCTAAGGGACCCTTGTAGTGCACTCCTGTTTGGTTTGTTTTCAGGGAGGAATCCTCGTGTAGTTAATTGCATTGCATCGCCTAAGATCAGAGCAGCACACTGCAGTTGACTCTTTTTTTTTTAAAGAAGACTATGATTCTCTCTGCCTGCTACTTTGTGTTTTTTTCTCCTCTTGCCACAGGCGCTTTCTTGTTAGAACGGCTGATCTGGCGCCGAATTGCTGTAAAGGAAAACTAACAGAGCATGGCTCCAGTGACTTGCAGCGCAGTTTACAGCAGCTTGTCTCTAATGGCTGCTACCTCCTGTCCTGGTAAAGACACATGATGGGTGATTAAAGTGAACGTCCTTAAATCAAAGCCGTGCCAGCGGTCTGAAGAGGCAGCGGCTGCGCTCTGAGCGTGTTTCTGTCTCCTGGAGGAAGGACCTCATTAGAACAAATGGAGTCTTATACTAACAACTAGCTGTGTCTCCAGATCCTTTTCATGTTCCCAAGATTTAGCATAACCGGTGTCAAGGGGCTTGACTTCAGTTCCACTCATCAAAACTGGCATGTTTACACTTCTAGAAGTTTCATGCTTGATGGAACATGAGCTTTCCTGAATAATGTATTTTAAACAAGAGTAGATGAATTCCTATCTTTCCAATACATCGACTTCTGCATATTAGTGTTTTCTACAATACATATCAATCTATGAGAGCTGGCATCAAAACATGCAGGCATGAATGGGTTGATTATAGTACTTAATTTGTTAGAAAAAAAACATAGGCGCAGGGTCCAAAGTTTTTCTGAGCAAGCCACCAATGGCTGCCGAAAGGCCATGGTTGCAAAATACCAAGGATTATTTGCCATGATTCCACATTATGCCTCTTTCTTTCACCTCTCTACACTTCATGTCTCTGTCTATCTTTCTCTTCCTCCTCCTTTAACTCTTTCCTGCTTTTCTCCCCCTTGCTTCGGGTCAACGTCTAATATAAGCTCTGGTCTCTAAAGATGCCCCACCTGCAACCAGTTGCTCAAAGTTGCTACTCGCTGATAGCAGATCCTGTCCTCTTTTCTCTTTTTTTGGCTCGCCCTTACATTTCTGATAAGGTGTTCTTTTTTCCTCAGCAGACCATGCTCCACCTACAGTGCAGTGGTTAGGCTGTTCCGTCATACGGCTTTGGGAAGGGTGGTCCTTTGGTTCAGCTAACTGAAAGTCAGGGACACAGACATTTTTACCTGTATTCCGAAGACAGTGGCCTACTCACTCCCTTGTGAAAATTTGTTAAGTCACAGATAACTGTGTTCCTTCACTTTCTCTTCTATGGCATATGAAATGTAGCATAAAACTTTTTGCACTACATGAGGGTAACTACCTCCATCATCCTTAGCGCAACTCTAGGAGTTTGCAACTTAAGGACTCTTTAGCTGGATTGTTCATTGTCTGGTACCTAGACTCCTGGCAACGTTGAGCACAAAGCTATTGCCTGCAGCAGCGTCTGGCTGAAATCATTTTTTTCTAACTGGAGAGTTCGCGTCCATTGTCTGACCAGCAACAGAGAGATGGCACTTAAGATATCTGAGCTGTATCTTCCTAAACTGTAAGCAGTTGATCAATTATCTCTCTTCCTTTTAATCAGTGTAAGGAGCCAAATCAAATGCCTCAAAGATGCTCCCTGTGCTGGTGACATGGACACTCCCCATTTAAGGGGATCATGCCTTTCCATTCGGTCACTGGCTTCTTGCCCGTGCCACCGGTGTCACATCAGTGCTGGCTTTCTAGAGCAAATACCCCGGAATAGCTATGACTTCCTGGTGGTGTCAGTATCCTCATCTTAGGGGAGACTTGACACTAAGGCCTTTAATGCTCCACTCAAGGCTGGAATTAAACCTAGTGCCAGATGAAAAGACCCTACTTCTTTTCGCTTCCTAGAGTAGACGTAACTGCAATTCATGGAGTGGAGAAGGTGCTGCTGTGGTCTTGAGAACAAGCACAAGACAAGGGTAAGAGTCCAGGAGAGAGACAGGGCAGGAACCATAAGGATCAGGGGCCCAGCTAAGCGATACAGAACCTGAGAACAAGATTGGCATCTCCATCATGAGAAGATTGGGGATATGATAAAGACACCTGTGGGCTACACCTGCCAGTGATCATGCTCCGCTCTCTTGATCTAACCCCCTCTACTTTGCATCATTTTCAGTGGCCCATTGGAGTCATGGAGTGTTACCTAAAGAAGCTTGGAGAATGCCATTTGACAGTATGGAAGACTATATCGGTTTTTGTTGTACGTGAAAGGAAACTAAGGTTTACCATCTGACACCGTAGACCACTAGTATATTGTCATTTGGCATGGGGTAGTTGTGTGGAATACGAAACCATTGGTTCCCAAGTTATTGAAGTATAACAGCTGACTAGAGTGTGGGTCCCTACTTGGACAGGGTGCATACCTCTGCCAACTAGAGACCCCATTTGTAACACACATCAGTAGCCATGTTGGATGGGCAAGGTCCCTGACCTCGTTCCCATACCTGTGTTAGCAGGTTAATGGCATCCCTGTTGCAAAATAACTGCATGATCACAAGATGGTGTGGGTGGGACAAAAACCTATTCAGCAGTTACGAGGCACCCTAGGTTTCTGGAAGCCACCAGAGTGAAGCAAAGTTTTCTAATTGCAGTGTTCTAAGCTGCACCACTATGGAAGGAAAGCAAAGAGAGAAAAATTGATTCTTTGAGGCATCTGTCCCCCCTTGGCCGCTGGAAGAAGAAGCATGTCAGTGCATCTGCAGCAATGTCACATAGGATATCCTGGGCTGGTCTAGGTGCTTGCATTCCCCAGAGAAGGTAGTCTTAAGGAGCCGTGCTGCAAATGGCCCTTCCAAGTGGACTGATTACTGTGCACAATGACGAGCCATGCTTTGATGACTTCTACTAAGCAGAATCTTTCCACCAGAAGCAATTTAGATTTTGAAATGTAACTCATATTTCTTCTTGAGCAAGGCAGGTCTGCAAAGGTGCCAAGGAGTGGATCTGCGTTTCCTCTGTGGAGGTGCATGACTGGCTGCAATGTGCTGTAGCATTCATGCACTACTGTTCGGACTCTGCAAAGGAGAAGCTTTATATGGACCAACACAAGAAATAGCATTATTGGGTAGCAAATTTTGCTGAACTCCAGCCACAGGTAAACTTGGTCCAATCATAGTTCTGAGTTGATGTGAGCCTGGAGGGGTGAGGCTACATTTGGACTCGACTTTTGTTTGGAGAAGCCTTGCAAAAGCACAGAGCAGATGTCCAGTGGTAAAGCAGGAGACCATACATGCCTTACCGCTGATTGCAGTTAATTTTATGTATTTCACATCAACTTTCCTGGAAAGGACTTACAGATAACGCTCCCAGCGTGCCGTTTAACTGCTTTTTCACACCGACATACACAGAGAAAGCAATCTGTGTCCTTGTCTGTACTAATCTCCAAAAACGGAAAAATACAAAAAATGTAATCTTGTTCTTATTAATGTCTCTCTATGCAGTCATTCATGAGTGTCAGGCGAACAGCTGTGCAAAGTGACAACGCAAGAAGATAAAATAACATTGGCAAATGTGGTCAAATGGATACGTTTGGGGGAGTTTAAGAATGCATCTAAAGTTGAATTGAATGCCTGGATGAATGAGTGAGTGCATGGAAGAATGGGTAAGTCTGTGGATGGCTGGATCAATGGGTGAGTGAATAAATGAAGGGACATGGTGTTGTGGGGTTTGAAGGTGCAAGTGGAGTGTGTGGTGGTGCAATTGATGTTTCAGGTGGGGCAAAGGGAGTGTGGAGGGGCAGTAGGTTTTGGAGAGTTAATGTTTATGGCAAGGTGCATTGTGGGAAAACCGCCTTGTGCAAAAAATGGGGCACTTCTCTACACAATCATACACTGCAGAGATTTTCAATGTAGGTCCATGGGAGCCAAATGCGTGTTAGATTTTCACTATATCCACTTACTATGTAAATTATGCCTATTTGCACTAATTGTATGTAAACATATCTTACTGGAAAGGATTGTGCACCTTCCTGGGATTATATTGGAAAACCCTAACGCATGGATATTAATGGTAAACATTACAAAATCTTTTTAAATGGGATTGCAACATGATCTGAACTAGGATGGAGTAACCACTAGTGCATACATACTTCATAAAATACACTAAAGTATGGAAATTAGGCACAGGGAAATACCACTAAGTAAAAATATTCCACATTTAACCTAGATCCCGGGGCATGGTACATATAACAGAGCCAGGCACAGACAGGGCCGGCTTTAGGGCAGTGCGACTGGTGCGGCCGCACTGGGCGCTGACCTGGAGAGGGCGCTGACCTCAGGTAGGGGGGTCGCTGTGTTTAGCAATAACTTATGATTGGAGAGATAAGGGGCACTTATGCCTGGTGTTAGTGAGGGAATTTGAGGGGTGTAGGGGTGCCAAAAATGATTGTGGCACTGGGCGCCACCAGCGCTAAAGCCGGCCCTGGGCACAGATGCTGAAGATCACAATAGCAGTGCACAGATCACCACCCTTCGGCCACTGTGGCTGCAAACAATATTTAAAACCTCGCTTGCATTTCAACCCAGGTGTGGAGTTTACAGGGGGAAATGCCATCGAGATACTCGTGGCCTTCCCAACCCTGCTCGACTCAGGAGGAGGCCAGCCCTTCCTCCCTCTGACCTTCAGCCATTCAGAGGTCATCACCGTCTCTGTAAATAGTGGAGGGGCGCCACCTACTGGCATCCACCCTCCACTTGTGGCCTGACTTTTATCTTAAACTCTCCGATGTTTCGACCTTTCTCAATAGCGGAAAATGTGGACTTTCGGGGATATAGTAATTCTTGTGACGCACGTGTATTTTTATTGTGAATTTAGGAAACATTTGGAACAGCACAACTATAGTACGATACAATACAATCAGTGGCTTTTCTTTCTGGCAAGTAATTCCACAAACTAAATGCAGATAATTTTTTTTATAAATGCCACTTTTCTTGTTTATATCTATTTACAAATCCCGCATCTATTGTTTAATATTCCATCCGTTTTAAACATAATTTCAAGATATTATCTACATAAATCCCCCTTTCATACATTAAGGCACGATCTGTCCTTGATATGCTGTACTATGGGGACCCTGCCCCTAAACCGTTCCTGCTCGTTAAGTATTTTGTCAAGAAGAGGCCACGTTACTGGCGCTGATCTTGGGTAAATACGAGGTCTGGTCCCGGTCCAACACTTGCATGTAAAACTGTGTGATTCTCGTTAAATCCTGTAATCTCCCTGTGAGTGTTGTTGCAAATATGTGTAGTTAAAAAAAACACACAAAAAAAACGTAGGGGCTTGTTTACAAGCTCCAGTGCATTACTGTTTTTTGACACACCGGCGGCGCAGTGTGCTGGCCCATATTTACAAGGCCATGCAAAGCCACCCTGTGTGGCTTTTCATGGCCTTGTAAATAAGGCCCTCTTTCACGCATTACTTTGCGCGAAAGGGGAGTGCCATGGGTGTTGCTGTGGGTGTTCCCACGCAATACCCATGGATTCTGCCGCATTCCCAGATTTACAGCATTTCGTAAACCTGGGAATGCGTCAGAATCCCACGCCTCCCCGTGGATGGCGTAAGGAGGCACAATGAGGAGAAATACTTTTATTTCTCCTCGTTTTTTGCTCTTTCTATGTGCGCTGCATTCTGCAGCATGCATAGAAAGAGTAAAACACCATCAGTGATTGTTTTGTGCAGGAAGGTATCCCTTCCTCCACAAAAACAATCATCCCTACAACGCAGGCACCCTCGCTGCGTTGGCGCATAACAGCCAATTGTGCACCAGCGCAGGAGAAAGCACAGGGATGCGTAATATTGTTGTAAATATGACGCATCCCGGTGCTTTTAAAATGACGCAGCTCGGCGCAGCAAAATGGCTTGCAGCACGGCCCCATTTTGTTGTAAATGAGGCCCGTAGTTTGCTATCTAGCATTTTGGGCCTCATTTACAATATTTTGATACACAGCAGAGCAGCAAGCCATCCTGCTGCGCTGCCGTGCATCAAAATAAAAGGGCATTCCTGTCCTTCACCCCTGCTCCGGCGCACAAACAGCAGCCGTGCGCCAGCGCAGATACCCTTGCGTCATTTTGCAAGGGTGCCTGCGCTGAGGGGATGATGATCTTTGTGCAGGAAGGGACACCTCCCTGCACAAAAACAATCATTAAAGGCATTTTCATCTTTCTATGCGTGCTGTTCTGCAGCACGCATAGAAAGAGGAAAAAATGAAGAGAAATAAAAGTATCTCTCCTTGCTGCGCCTCCTTATGCCTCTCCTGGGGAGACGTAGGATTCTGAGCAATTCCCAGGTTTACAAAATGTCGTAAATCTGGGAATGCGTCAAGTTCCATGGATGTTGCGTGGGAAAACCCACAGCAACACCCATGGAATGCCCCTTTCACGCAGAGTTATGTGTGAAAGGGAAACATATTTACATATTGACTGAAAAGGAAGTCTTCAATATAATCATGAATCTAAAGCCAACGACCCACACCAATGATCCCCTCCCATCCACGATGGTGAAAAATCTCAACCACATCATCATCCCGTTCTGGACTCTTATCATCAACACATCTCTCACCACGGGTTGTGTGCCAATCTCGCTCTAACTAATACAAATCACACCCATCCCCAAAAATACCAGGGCTGATCTCAACGATCTCAACAACCTCAGACCTATCTCCAACCTCCTGTTCCTTGCCAAGACTTTGGAAAAATGTGTCTTACAGCAACTTAATCATCATATACAAAAATTCTCCCTCCTTGACACTTTCCAATCCGGTTTTAGGAAAGGCTGTATTACTGAAACGGCCATGCTGAACATATCGGATGACATACACAGAGCCTTAGACGAGGGTGACGCCTGCCTACTTATTCTACTTGACCTATCAGCAGCATTCGATACGGTCAATCACCCAGCCCTACTTGAGTCTTTGAAGTGGCGTTTTGGTTTGAATGGCACTGTACTAAAATGTTTCTCTTCCTTCCTTCAACACCACTTGCAATAAATCAAAATCAACTCTTGCCTGTCTAAACCCACTCGGATCAATCTTGGCGTGTCTCAGGGCTCAATTCTATTCCCCTCCCTTTTCAATCTCTTTATGGAACCCTTAACGGTCATCTTGAAACAGGCAGAGATCAAATACCACCTATATGCTGATCACACCCAACTTTACTACAAAATAAAATCACCCAGTGACATTCGACATCTTAACGACACATTGAACAAATTACAATCCTGGTTTCACGCAAATCACTTAAAGCTAAACCTCATCAAGACAGAAGTTATTCTTTCCTCCTCTAAAAGTAACCGCCTTCCAATACACAAATGGCTCTTCGACCTAAATGATTTAAAGTGCTCTCTTACTTTATCAAACTCTGCAAAATCCCTTGGCTTCGTCCTGGACAACAACATGTCAATGAAAGAGCACATCAAGAATACAGCAAAAGGAGCACTGTACACACTCAAAAACCTCAAGAAACTTAAACCATTTATTCCCGCAGATGATTTAAAAAATGTGGTGCAATCTCTGGTCCTCTCTAAACTAGACTATGGTAATGCCATGAGATCTGTTCTTAACATGGCAGCCCGGCTCATCTCAGACGTTAAACGGTTTGAGCACATCACTCCTGTACTCAAGAGCCTCAACTGGCTACCTATTGAAAGAAGATGTACCTACAAGACTGCATGTATCATCCACAAAGCCCTTCACTCTCATACACCTAACTACTTAGAAAACAAGCTGACGAAAGCAGGAACCACTAGATCATTGAGAAGCTCCAATGCTCTTCTGCTCCTACCTCCCTTCTAAAAAAGACAGCAACCAAGTTACGCTCTTTTTCTGGAAATGCTCCAAGAATATGGAACTCCCTACCATGTGACCTTCGATGCAACCCTTCCTTCCCTTGCTTCAAGAGAAACCTGAAACTCCTACTCCGCAAAAAATACTTTAACTCCTAGTCTACAGATCTTAGTAAAGTATCGCTTTATCAGACCTAGACCCTCTGTCTGAAGCGGCGGTTCTCTCTTTCTTTTTGTGCTTCTCTGACTTTTAGATCCTCTCGAATTGTGTCTCTATTGTTGGTCACTCAACTTGCACCTTTGATGGGAACCATTTGTCTATTGAACTACTGTCTCATATGTTCATTGCATGCCTGCATTTACTGTTTCTTATCATGACTTTGTAAAGCACTCTGACACCTACGGGTCTAGCTAGCGCTATATAAAACTTATATAAATAAAATAAAAAGGTTATGAAAAGTCACGCAGGGTGACTTTACATGGCCTTGTAAATATGGGGAAGCCCATTGCGCTGCTGGTGCATCAATAAAAGTGACACACCGGCGGCGCAATGGGCTTGTAAATAAGTGTGTTCCAGTGTCACGCTGCCCTCCACTGCCCTGATTGCATACTAATAACTCACACTACGCTGTTGCATGCTCAACCCTCGTGTCCAGGACGATCCTGCTGCAATAAAAATGTCTTCCATAGTCGCATAGGCAGTAGCGGCCCGTGGTGGGAGTGCTGCCGGGCGGTGACGTGGAGCAGGGGAGGGGCAGGGTGGGGGGTAGTAAACTACGGAATTCGGCCGAATAGAGGTAAGTAAACATATAAATAAATAAAACGAATGTCGTTGCGCGCGCTGCATCGCCAAATGCGATGCAGCGCACGCAACAAAATTCGTTTTATTTATTTATATGTTTACTTACCTCTATTCGGCCGAATTCCGTAGTTTACTACCCCCCACCCTGCCCCTCCCCCGCCCCACGTCACCGCCCGGCTGCACTCCCACCACGGGCCGCTACTGCGCATGGGTGACAGGTCGGCGCTATACCAAATTTTAAAACACATTGATTCATCTCCTAAATGGCAGCTGCATTCTACATGGAAAAAAACAAGCAGTAACATAGACGGACTAACATAATGCATATTGTAGAGAAATTGCAACAGGCCAGTTCTAACGTAAGGCCTGCAGGGCTGAGGCAGAGTCAGTCATTTGCGCTACCGGTTCTGCATGCCCGGTTACTCACCGGTAATATTCAATACTCCGAGTCCTGGTCTTCCCGTCCCATTCCTTAACAGTGAGCAGCTAGTCTGCTCCACAGAAACCTACTACCTAGCAGAGCTTTTCGCACTTCCCCAACATGGTGCCACCATCAGGTGACAATAAAGGGGGAAGTGCGTCCTCGAATATCCTGAGAATACCAAAGAAAACCCAGATACGAAAACAATCACCCAAAACCCAAAACCAGGGAGGGAGGGAAGGGCTCAGGAATGGGACGGGAAGACCAGGACTCGGAGTAATGAATATTACCAGTGAGTAACCGGGCATTACCTCCTCGTCCTGTCTTCCCGTCCCATTCCTTAACAGTGAGCCCATACCCAAGCACACAGTGATTGAAAGAAAACAGACCAGAAAATGCGAGAAACAGGTCCATTTAATCAACACAAAGCAGTACAAATCATAAACCATGTACAGCCGACAAAACATGAGTGCCAAAGGAAGCCGAGGCCGCCATCCCCAATTGAAGACGATAATGGGAAACAAACGTATGGGGAGAAGCCCATGTGGCAGCATTACAAATGTCTCTCAAGGAGGCCCCTTTGAACATGGCCCAGGAGGAGGAGACGCCCCTGGTCGACCGACCCTGAACCGAAGAGGGGAGAGGACAGTGGGCAGAATCGTAGGCCGAAACCACAGCACCCTTGACCCAACGAGTCAAGGTGGACAAGGAAGGACGAAGACCCCGCCCGGAGAGGCCGTAGGTGACAAATAAGGAATCAACCTTCCGGAAACCAGAGGTCCGATCCAAATAGATGCGGAGAGCCCTCAGCACATCCAAAGAATGGAGGACCAACTCCTCCGGTGAGGCAGGATCCGGAAAAAACACAGGGAGAACAATATCCTCCTGACAGTGGAAAGAGGACAACACCTTGGGCAGAAAAAACTGTCTGGGACGGAGAACGACCTTGTCAGAGCAAAAGCGCAAAAAAGGGGGCGAAGCCATCAAAACACCAATCTCACCAACCCTCCGACCAGAAGTAATGGCCACCAGGAAAAGAACCTTAGCAGAGAGGAACTTAAGGTCCACCGAGACCAAAGGCTCGAAAGGGGGACCCGTCAAGGCCTGGAGAACCAGGGGAAGATCCCAGGCCGGCACAGGAGAGTGAGAGACAGGTCGCTGAATCAAAAAACCCCGCAAAAGGCGAGCCACCAACGGCGAGACAAAAGACACAGAGGAACCCCGAAAAGCAAGAATGGCAGCCCACTGCGCACGGAGGGAAGAGACAGCGAGCCCCAAGACTAACCCATCCCGCAAGAAGTCCAACACCCTCACAGCCTCACAGGAGGAAGAAGAGAGACCCTTCCCAAGACACCAGGAGGAGAAGTTCCTCCAATGACGGTCATAGGACTTCAAGGTGGAAGGGCGCCGAGACAACTGGATGCACTGGGCAACTTCAACCGAGCAACCCAGACCCAACAAACTCAACCTCTCAAGTGCCAAACCCCCAGCCGGAGGCGGCGCAGGAAGGCAACCCTGAGAAGAGGAGCCCGCAGAGGGGAGGGACACAGGGGAAACCTCCAATGGGGGCACACAGACAAGGTCAGAAGCAGGGGAAACCAAGACTGACGAGGACACTCCGGCACAACCAGAAGAACTTCCGCCCGGTCCAACCGAACCTTCCGGAGGACCCGCGGAATCAAAGCAAACGGAGGGAAGGCAAACAGGAGCCCCAGCGACCACGGAACGGAGAAAGCGGCGATCGCCCACGCCAACCGGGAGGGAACGAGGCTGCAAAACCGAGGAAAAAGGGCAGAATCCTCCGAGGCAAAAAGATCCAGCCATGGAAGGCGGAACCGGAGGACAATCAGATCAAACAGAGCCGGGGACAGACA
Organism: Calotriton arnoldi; assembly: GCA_963921515.1. NCBI lineage: Eukaryota > Metazoa > Chordata > Amphibia > Caudata > Salamandridae > Calotriton > Calotriton arnoldi. The sequence goes on from CAWUFW010017106.1 coordinate 78,152, forward strand.
CATAGTCACCGAGGAAGGGAACACTCTGCTCAAAGAGTCCGCAGGCCCATTCTCCTTCCCCGGAAGATAGACCGCCGTCAGAGACAAGAGATTCCGCTCGGCCCAAAGCCCGATCACCCAGGAAAGGAGAAACAGAGACCGGCACATGCCCCCTTGACGATTGACATAAGCCCGAACAACCTGGTTGTCGGTCTGAACCGAGACAGCACGGCCCAGAAGGAGAGGGGCAAACCACAGAAGAGCCAACCAAACCGCCTTCAACTCCTTCTATTTCGAGGACTGGAGAGACTCGAAACGGGACCTTATACAGCAAACTGCTACCAGAACAGGCACTCGTAGAGGACGGGTGCATGAGAAAAAGGACCCCTTCTAAACAAACGAAGTCCTGAGGTCCCGACCTCACGCGGGACCAGGAAAAGGGGGCGGGCGCTGATAAAGCAGCCGGCCGCCCAAATTTTGCCCCAGGAAAATCGGGAACAACGCGGACCACTCACGCCGCAGGAAAACACCGCTGCAATCCCCGCCCGCTAAAGCAGGGCGCAGCGGGACCGGCATGAAGGAAAACAGCCGCTAAAGCAGGCCGAGCAAACATTCCCCATCAGGTGAGCGTACAACCGGCACAAACGGCCGCTAGAACGGACCGCGACAAAGGCAGGCACTGCAGGCAGAGACCAGGGCATACATTACAAGCAAGAAGGCGGCCGCTAAAGCAGGCCGACCAAAACACAAAAGAAATAGGAAAAAAAACTTACCCCACAGCTCAGCTAGGCACACGAAGGAAACTGCGAATGCAGGAAAAAAAGAACAGGATGTTCTATGACGCACTTCCCCCTTTATTGTCACCTGATGGTGGCACCATGTTGGGGGAAGTGCGAAAAGCTCGGCTAGGTAGTAGGTTTCTGTGGAGCAGACTAGCTGCTCACTGTTAAGGAATGGGACGGGAAGACAGGACGAGGAGGTAATGGAACTCTATCAGCTTCGAAGGAACGTTAGACATTTCTTGCAGGTCAAGTTGGCGAATATTATAAAAGTGGACACTGTAAGCCCTTTAGCCGCATAAGGGGGAAAGAAGTAGATCAAAGGTAAAATCAAATGCCAACACCAACCAGCCTCATACAGTATTTTATTTTTTTGTTTTACGAGAGACAAGAAGTGGTGGGGTTAGCAACTGCCAGCTCAACGGTAATGCTTTTAAAACGGATCTACGAGCATGACCCTTGCGGGTGAGAGCTCTTAGATTCAAACTGACAGGTATATAAAGAAAGGCCTGAATAATTCATTGCGAGTGGCTGCGCAGTACGCCGTCACGTGATCACCCTCACGCACACTGTTTACAATCTCGGGTTCAGCTACTCTATGGTTCTTTTTAATGCAGTGGACTCCTTCGTTCTTGTTGACCTCTTCGTACAGTCCTAGATGTTTTGATGCCGCCTGGAAGCTCCTACCACTGCCTCCGATAAAGCACTTTACTACCCCCACCTACACAAAAGCGTGAACTGTACCTACAGCAGCAACTCTGGTACGTCACCAGTACGTCAGCAAGCGAGGCAGCATGGTGGGTTAAGCTGTCACTGTGGAGATCTTTGTGTAACCCTCAGTCAGTGGGGCTGCGGCCACACGTGGGACGATCACGAGTGGCTTGGTAAGCAGGTGCAGTGCTGCCGCACCCGGTAGTACCGAAGCCTGTATTGGGGGATTCCAAGTTGTAACATCTGAAGCGGGTAACAAAATGGAAAAGTGTTGTTACCGCACCCACTTTACACCCGTTATTCTCAAATTCCAGCCCATTTCGAGGCATATGCCTACCTGCTTATTGCAGTGGACATGTCCCGGCAAATACCAGAGCATCTATAACCCCATTTTGGCTGAACACTCACAATTTTGTCTGTAAATTGAATTTCTGGCGCTCCAGGAATCCAAGCCCTCGGTGTTTCCTCCTTCTGGTGTAAGGAAAATTAGTATCCCTCACTTTGTTAATAGTGGCACCTATTAACTGCAGCGCTATGAAGCTTACTACAAGTGCGTATATCAGCCAGTGGTGACTTGCCCATTTTTGAGTGCATGAGGCGGAGAGACGCCCCACGTCTGGCCTGAAGCCGTTAAAACCTCGCTGAAAATGTGTTGCAAATAATGGAAATGACGATGAATCAATGTAAGCTAGTTAGGGGGCACGTGCGATTCTCAAACTGGTTTCAGTCCGTAATGTCCTCTATAATATCAGTAAATATATTATTATAGTAGAAAGCACAATTTGACTCGCACAACAACAAATTGGCAAACACTAATGGGAAAGGTGTTCTAAAACTGACCTTTTGAGCCGTATGTAAAATAAAGTTATTACAGGGAATTTCCCCAGTATCGTCGAATCAGCCCACGAACCATCGCCCTATGCTGAGCGTCACCCATCCTGACCCTGAAGTGCTCCCCACCCATAGAGGTGTCCGTTAACTGGTCCGCGGATGCCAGCTGTCCCCGCAAGAAGAGGAGGATCGGAGTCCGAGGTAAGCTGTGTTACCACCCGAGGAGCCAGCTGCCTGCCATCGTGTTGTGGGGGAGAGCACTGCCCAGAGCCCTCGGGCGGAATGGTGACTCCAAATAACTACAGAACTATTATCCTGTTGTGGAAAAGGCCGCTTTAATGAAACAGGTGCACAAAACTACAGTAAAAACCCCAATAACCTGGCTCTACGCCATACAGACTATTCATTGCCTTGGCATCACTAAACAGTTCATTAACTAACCAAAAAACCCCTCCCCTAATTAAACCCCCTTTTTAAAACCAAACCAATCGAACTCCACTCACACCCATCACTCATAACTCCCCGCACCTGCTCATAAAGCGACAACCAAGACCCCAACCTGCCTCCCCGTCTCGTGCACCAACCTCATCAAAGACTGCAAAAGAATAAAACAAAATTTGGGGATGGGTGGGAGGGGAAAAAGCAACCTATCCCTGCCCACCGGGGCGTGACTCTAAAATGGCACCCAAACCCCGATAACCGTTGCCCAAAACCTAGCCTAAGCCCCGCCCCATGGCCAATCACTAGCTCCTATGCTTCTGGACCCTACCACCCGCCCGAAAATTCCGGGAGGGTAGGGCTTCGCCCACCCTCCCAAAACTATCATCGGGCGGGATGGCGACTCCAAATGACTACAGAACTATTATCCTGTTGTGGAAAAGGCCGCTTTAATGAAACAGGTGCACAAAACTACAGTAAAAACCCCAATAACCTAACAACCCAATAACCTAACAGACTAATCATTGCCTTGGCCTCACTAAACAGTTCATTAACTAACCAAAAACCCCCTCCCCTCCCGAAATCAAACCCCCTTTTTAAAACCAAAGCAATCAAACTTCACTCACACTCATCACTAATAACTTCCCGCATCTATCCGTCTTACATCCACCTCTGCTGTAATCTCATTCCACAAAAACCCCACCCCCAAAATTGACTGGGTCTGAAAATTGACCCGTGCTTTCTATTTCCGAAACTTTAAACTGCTGGAAAAAAACCACCACCAGAAAAACCAAAGAGTTTTTCTGTCCTCCCCCGCCCCCCCGATTAACCGACTCTTACATTCCTGTTGGCAAATGCAGCATCCCCGCCAACATGGCCCTGATCTGCATCAAATACAATTCCACCCCGAAATCAGACAGATGCACCCCATCATCTCAAAAAAACTCAGACGCCTCATAGGTGATATCGCTGTGCTCCAGAAAGAAAAATCCCTGCGCCTTGCAAAACTTCCGCAACTCCCTGTTCCCTTTTCGCCTTGCCCTATCAATGGCCCCTGGTCTGTTTGCCCCCTCCATACCCTCCTTGGCATCAGCTCAGTGAAAACCACTGTTGTTCCTGCCCATGCAGCTTTTATTTCCAGCAAGTCCTGCTTCACAGATTTTACCAAAGCCAAGCCCTTCATATTGACAAGGTCATTTTCTCCCAGGTGCACCAATAGAATATCCGGGCAATGGGCTCCTTTTACCAAGTCCCTCAATTTGGGCAATAGCTCGTGCCATCGCATGCCTCCTTTCCCAAACCATTTCAATTGCACCACCATATCAGGCAGGCCCAGCTGTCTTCCTCCTCGCCGAGACTCAGCATGCCTCGCTGCCCACTTCACAAAAGAATGCCCGCAGATCCAAACCTCTATATGGCCCGAAGAGGGCCCGCAAAGCAACCTAGGAGAAAACAAACTCATGTTATTGTTCATCTTGTAACCGCCACCCTAAACGCACATAGCGCCGATAGCAGCTAGATCGCCAACGCCCCACCGCCTTAATCTCCCCCGCCGAACAACCCCTGCCCTCAGCCTCCGTCGCCATCCCAATCCGGAATGAATGCGTCCCGAAATCCTTAGCCGCGTAACCCAATAAACCCAAGGTTTTCCTCAGGACTCCCAACACCTGCGAAGCTGAAAAACGCTCCCCATTCTCATGCAGAAAAATCTCATCCCGCACTCCCCCCTGCTACCATAACCGAGTCCACCATCTGCATGGGCAAATCAGCGGATCAGGGTAAGCCCGCAACGTCACACAAAAACTCTTGCCTGACTGATCTGTCTTGGACTTGGGCACCCAAACCTGCACAGCCCCCCCACGCATACGGACCTCTCGCCAAAGCATTCCCCCACGTGTCGCAGAACCAACCACCTCCGTAACCCGGAAAGCGCCAAAAAACAGCCACACCATGATAACCGAAAAACACAGCATCTCCCAAGCACTCCGACACACCCTAGGGAGCGCAGCAATCACCTGTTTTAAAATGTGCAGGGTAATGGGCCGTCTCAAACGGTCCCCGTCCCCCTCTCCCTCGACCACCCCTCCAAAATGCGCTTCCCCATGTCCCCCGCCGAAGGCTCGTAACCCCAACGCAGCTTCCCAAAAAAGGCTACGCCCGCCAACTTACCCGCGATCGTGACCGCCGACAAACCCTTGTCAATCAAAGACATGATAAAATTTACCACATCATCCCGGCGTGCTCGACCTCCATCCGATACTCCCCGGGGGGCCGCCCCCGACCGCAAAAACTCCTCCCACGCCAGCCCATAAGCTTTTCGCGTCGAGTCCGAAAGCGAACCCAGGATCAGTTGCATCACACGCCTTCGCCTACGTCCCACAAGTCCGGCATCAGAGTCTTCCTCTCGTCCGCCCCGGGCGCCAACCCACGGAACATCGTCCACTGAAATCGAGAGAGAGCATCAGCAATTTCATTGTGCACACCAGGAATGTGTCTCGCCTTAAAACTCACGTTGTGCCTCAAACATTGTAACACAAACACTCTCAACAACTGCCACACTTTTGGCTCCTTCGCAGACTGCCGGTTGACCATGTCCACAACCGCCATATTATCCACGTTGAAAAGGACTGTCTTGTTCGCCAGGTAGCGCCCCCACAAGCACACAGCCACCACAAGCGGAACAAATTCCAGGAACGTGATGCTACGCCCCCCAGCTTCCATGCCTCCGGCCACTCCTCAGCACACCACCTCCCCTGCCAGAAAATGCCAAAACAGAGGCCTCCAGCGGCATCCGAAAACATCCCTACCGACCACTCCATTCGGTCCCCAAGGCCAGACTTTGGAACGCCATTGCACTCGAACAGAAACTGACGCCAAACCTTCAAACCCAGACAGAGCCCAGCCCAACCTCCTACAGAACGTCCTACCAGCCCTGACTGCCTTACATGCAAAATTCAGGTGCCCTAACAAGATCTGCACATCCCTGACCTGCACTTTTGACTTGGCCAACACCGCATACAAGAGCTCCAAACAACGCCTCCTCTTCTCCTCAGGCAGGCGAATTTCCATCTTGTCCGAATCCAGCTCCACGCCCAAAAAGGTAATCACCTGAACAGGACCCACTGTCTTTTCTGGCGCTAAAGGGACACCCAATTCCTGCATCAGCCCCTGGAACAGCCGCAAATTCTCCTGACAATCCCCAGAAAATGGAGCCCCCACCATGAAAAAATCATCCAAATAATGAGTCATCACTTCCTTTCCCGCCACGTGGACAAATGTTTTTTGCAAAAACGAACTGAAAGCCTCAAACAGAGAACAGGAAACAGAACAACCCATAGGCAAAGCCTTGTCCACAAAAAACTGCCCACCAAACTGAATGCCCAACAACTCATGGTCCTCAGGGTGAACAGGCAGCAAACGGAAAGCCGATTTGATGTCGCATTTTGCCATAAGGGCGCCCCTACCGACCTTGTTGACCAACTGAACTGCTGTGTCAACCGAGGAGTACTGCACCTTACTGCACCCTTCAGGAATGAAATCGTTAACCGACGATCCCGCAGGCCAGGAAAGGTGATGAATGAGGCGATACTCACCTGCCTCCTTCTTGGGCACCACCCCGATAGGTGAAATCCTCAAATTGACAAGTGGCCAGTCCAAAAACGGCCCTTCCATTCTGCCCTCCGATACCTCTTTTGTTAACTTTCTCCAAATCAACGCCTCATGGCCCTTGACTGATCGCAAGTTCTCCGCCCACTGTCGCACCCTGGGACCCTCATAACACAAACGAAAACCAGACTGAAAACCGGACCGCAACAATTCCCTTTCCCGTTCCGACCCCAGCAGGACCAGCCATCTGTCCAAACAGTCCAGCTTAACCGGCGTAAGTGCCTTTTCCCATGGAGCTCTGACCACCCCTGCCCCGCCCCCTGTCACTGTAACCAGTCCATTGTCCCCCAACACTCCCTGTTGACCCCCCAAAACTTCCTTGGACGGCACATTGGGTGAGCATATGCTTTCCGCCACATTATGAACATTTGTGGCAGTATTTACAATATTCCCGCAAACACTGACCCCTATTAAATGCCTAGCATGCACCACCCGGCGCGGACTGTCCTCGACCCGCCGTACCCACCCCTGCCTGGGTGGGACGCCCTCGAAAGGACCGGTAGATAATCGGCCAGCCGCTCGCCGTATAAGTCGATGGGGCTGGCCTCTCCAGCGTCATAGTTTGCAAGAACAACTCATAGTCCAATTGCCCCCACACTCCATCCTCCTCGTCTGACAGGTGTGCCCGAAATTCCTCATCATAACGCACCCACGCCCACTCTCCAGAAGTCACCTGTGCCTTCCTCACCACGTCCAAATATTTGAACAGACCAGGGCCCGTGCCGAAGCCGTCCGTCCTGCTGCCGCTGCCTTCTTCTGGTTCAACGCTGTGTTCGCTTCCTGTAAGACACCAAAACTACCCCTCCGGTTAGGCACCCCCGTCCCCCTACTCGTCGGGGGTTCCGCCCACCACTCGTCCTCGCATTCACCCGCGTCTAGCAGCTCACCCCCATCCACAATCTCACCTTCCTCCAACTTCCCTTCGTCATAATCCAGATCCCAGTCCCCGACTCCCCCAACTGCACACTGCACACTGGTACCCGGCACTTCCCCATCTCCTACCCCCTCATCTCCAAATTGCTCCTGGAACAAATCCACTGAAGGGTTGTATTCTCGCCAGGCAGACCACCCTCCTGACCTTGGCTCGCTTGACTCATGTCCCCCGCCGTCCCAGGGCCGGCCGTAACGACGCACGCCCTGTCTTCGGGCCGGGGTGGACAGGCCGCACTAGACCCTCCCGACTGACCCACCCGCGACCAATCCCCCACTCCTAGCCCTGACCCCTGGTTGGCATTAAGCTGTCCCTGCCCTGACTGCACCGCCAAAACAGAAGGGGGAAAATGGCACCACACCCACTGCCCTGGACCCCCATCCTGGAAAGCCTCCGCCCCCAACCAGACCATGGAGCGAGGAGAGGAGGTGGGAGGCACGCACACCACCCCAGGGGCCCCACACATCTGCCCTCCTACCACCACGGCAGCACCCGCTTCCCCACCTGCTGTAGAGGCACTTGAGACACCCTCTCCCCGCCCGATCACAAGCCCCCGAGACAAACCCACACCCCCCAAATCCACAACCTCCCCCCGCCCCCCAGTCACCAACGCGTCTACCTCAGGGGCCTCATTACCCCCACCGGCGAAACCTGGGCGGGAGGGGGGGCGGGTACCAGCTGCAAATGCTGTCCCGCCCCTCTTCTTAATCCCACATCCTCCACTCTCGTTACAGACAGGGCCCGCCGTCGCGGACTAGAGAGGTCCAGTGGCAGGCCCAGCTCAGAGTAAACCCCTCCCCCTGCCGCGTCACTCAGCCCGGCCTCCTCGCGGCCCGACGGCGTCACCGCACCCTCGGGCTGCATTACCGCGAGCATGCCGGAGCCATGCGGGCGCGCTGCAACCTGGCACCACGTGGGGCCTGCGGGAACAGCCTCCCTCCGCCCGACAACCAAAGGTAGAGGTGGGAACTTGGGCCGCCGGCCACGGACCCCGCCCCCGCCCTCTCTCCCCAACGCGCAACCCGCGCCCTGCAGTCTTGGGAGCTCTCCCCCGCTCTTACCGGCCCTGCAACAGACGCGGCTACGCCCCGGACCAACCCCAAAGGATGGCCCCCCGCCCTCCACCGCGCGCAACCATAGCCCGCTTCCTATCGCGCACACTCACCCCACTTTTTGGCACATTACGGGCGGGCGACGCACAAGCCAACACGGCTGCTGCAACGCCGCCCGCCGATAATCGCTTCGGGCGCTCATCAGGGGCAATGCCCGCCTGAACTAGAGCCCCATCTGCCAGCAGGTCGGACCTGCCCGCTTGCTGAAGCACTAGCAGCGCTTGCTGCACATCCACGGGAACCGCCATGCCGCCAGACAACCGGAAAAACAACCTCTGGGGAAAAAGCAACCTATCCCTGCCAACCTGCGTGACTCTAAAATGGCACCCAAACCCCGCTAACCGTCGCCCAAAACCTAGCCTAAGCCCCACCCCCCACCCCATAGCCAATCACTAGCTCCTACGCTTCTGGACCCTACCACCCGCCCGAAAATTCCGGGAGGGTAGGGCTTCGCCCACCCTCCCAAAACCATCATGCCGCATTGAGAGAGGCCCTGCACCTGATTTCCCATCTGCACCGAAGGCCTCGGCACAAAGGTCGAGGACCACAATTGAAGAAAAGACTGCAGAGTCCGTGAGGTGAGACGCTGCACTGCCACCCAGTGGCCAACGGCGGTATTGCAGCTGAACCAACCAAGCACCCTAGAAAGAAACGACCTGCACTGCCAGACAGACTACCATGATTTTTAAAGTTACCAAGTGGCACCACTTACTGGGGAAAGTCGTGGGAGACAACTTTGACCTAAAATAGCAGCAAGTGAAGACCACAGCCGTGCTAGCACCGCAAACTGCTTTTCACCGGCATCTCCACGTCCGCTGGAACTAAGGGTAGACTGGAGCAAGAGCCCTAGTACCGGTGTGAGAGAGATTGCCAGGGACAAGAGACTGCAGCGCCACATGCTGGTGGCCTGTACTAGCGCGTGTTAGCCCTGGCCTGGAAGGCAAATAAATGACTCCAACAAAAGAGGCCCGTCAAAGTGAACACGCACAGATAAATTCAAGTGGCCTGGCATTGGGAATGAGCCAGTAATGCGCCCGACACACTGAAGGAGACACATGAGTTGTTTGAGCCAACATCATCAGTCAGCTCCCACATCAGTAGGGCATAGCCCGCAGCATCAGGACTGTTGCCCTGTCCCCCATAAAGCAATAACACTTCAGCAGAGACGGTTAAAGCCCGCAAATTCCACGGCCAAAAGCCAGAAACTGGCCAACGGAGTGCCACCCGCCCCCTGTTGTCTGTCTGTTTGCTCAAAAAGGGGAAAAGGACCAGGAACCCTTCAGACAGCCACAAGAAGCTTACAGCTACCCCAACCGCAAAGCTGCCAGGAGTCCAGCTACACCCAAGCGGCAGAGCTAAGGAGCGCCAGTCCCACTACACAGCAAGTAAGCCACAAGGACCACTGGGCACAGCACGCACAACCCCCCCCCCAGTAACCGGTTAGCGCCTAGGCAAGAAGATTGCACCACCTACCCTCAGTGGTGAACGGACACCACCACAGTCTACAGAACCGGCACACCAAGTGCCAGAAGAGGGCGCCCATGAAGAAGAACCAAGAGCGCGAAAGTCGTAGGTGCGCTGAAGCCCGCACCCAGAAACCTGACAACACGGGCAGGAGCCTGGGAGAGAGAGAGACCTCTCCGAAGAGAAGAAGTAATGCTGAATGCAGCAGAGAGAGCCTCTACATCTCCACTGAACCAACGAAGCCCCACAGCGGGCCAAAGACAGCCAGAGTGCCATCCCTCACACTGCCTCAAGACGGAGTCGCCAGTGATCCAAGATAGGCAAGAGGAGAGTCGCACACTCCACGTGGCAAGCTGCCACCGCAACATGTGCTCCAAGGACACACAACACGTGGCCGGAAGCCACATTCGCACTGCAAACATGGAGCACATCACTCGAAGTGACCAACCCGGCCAAGCATGCCTGAACGGAGGCAGGATCAAGCCCCACGACGGCGCAGCCTCGAGGCGCAAGCACGACGCCCTCGAGTGAAGAGCATTTTGGGGCTTGGGAGGGGGTTAGGGGGCACCTTTGCCCGCTGTTCGAGGGAGTGATTTAAGGGCAAAGGGGCAGCTTAACTTGAGGCGGGGTGCCCAGGAACGCTCATACTAAAATGTAGGAAACTAGTGTGTGAGTCATGGAAACCAAGCCAAAAGGTTTAACAGATTTATTTAGAAGGCGCAGCTTCAATAAAAAGGCATTTAAAATACAAAATACAAGATATAGTGACCTCGCATTTACAGAAAGTCATATAAATCAGAAGGCATTTCTACATGGAAGCATTGGAATCGTAAGAAGAGAGACGCTTCAAATAATGCAATATAAGGTGTGCAGAATACAAATCTCAAAGATACATTTATAAATGCAATATGAAAAACATCATTTAAATCAAGGAAAATGTTCTCAGAGTGCACCACTTATATGATCTAAAATGCTGAGTATACTCACGGTTAAACCTAAAAGAAAGCAACCTTGCACTCACAATATAAACATTTAAAATGCAATAAGGAGAAAATGATAATTAAAAACAACATAGCAGATATGGCATTTTATATGGCAAAGTACATGTCAAACAGATAAATGCAGAGTATATTTCAAGTAAATAATACACTTAAAATAAAACAAGAGCTCTTGGGGAAAACCTACACAGTCTGCTACCTACATACAGACAAAGAGGTAATCCGCCAAGAACCCCGTGGACTCGTCTTTTATACCTTTTTGCTGGGAACTGTAGCAGAAGTGCTTATTTTAACGTCAGCCCTACCTACGTCACTTATAGCCACAGTTCGCACATTTATCAGACGTGTCGTGCTTCTTCAGTTAAATGCGGAACATAGACTAGGTGAAAGGTTATGTTCTCATGCCAAACGCTCGTCGTAAATTGCATAGGGCAAGCAGAAAAAATGTAATGCAAGGAATAAAATATATATATATATAGATATATGTCCTGGTTGCCACATTCATCACCCCGGTCTGGGAACTTCCGTGTTCTCATAGCCAGACACATCCGGGATGCGGTGGGCTACATCTCGGCAGGGTAAAGAAAGAGACAGTGAACTTTGCACACGGGTAGGGTGGGGGCTATCTAGTCTGGAGCAGTGTGCCTCGCAGAGAGAAGCTGGCTGAGATTTTTGGTCAGACAGGCTTAGAGCCTGCTGTTCAGAAAATGGCGGAATTGTGGTCAATTTAACAAAATGCCTGCAGAGAGACCGCAGGGCCTTCCTAGGGGTTCATACTGACTGAGTGATAAGGATGGCCCAGGGCATTTGTTGTATGGTAAAACCGGACCCTCAGGTAAATTTAACACGGCCTACAGATTGAGGCCGCTGGGCCTGTGTAAGGGTCTCATACCTTAGGTGTGGGCAGAGCGCGCCTGGGGGTCTTATACGATAAAAATAGACCCTGCCTCACTCCCTCCTCTTGTTCATTTACTGAACAAAATTCTTACAGCAATCTTTGCAGGCCCCCCTCCTAGTAGGTGTATCCCAGGGGTGTCATTCATTGGAACATTGGCTGTCTGGTATCTTCCTTAACATCATATAGACTCCTTCAGGCCTGTCAAAGTTGACATGCTGTTTTCTGTGTCTGTAGACCGGTGTGTGCAAACATAATATCCTGCCCTGTCAACTGTCTCCCTGTCCCGTCTTTATCAATGGCTATTTTTCAATTTGGTACAATTTCTCTGTTTCATTTAAGCAGTATCTCAGGTATAACACTGTGATCACAATTCACTATAAGGGGCGTAGTCACTATAGCAATGGGGGTCAATGGTGCTAGTAGCACCCATGATGATTTTCTCTAATTGTTCTGAAAGTCTTGAGGCATTGTTCCAATCGTTGGCACGTGTGGCTAGTGGAAGAATGTCTCATCTTCTGCTGTACTTTTACTCTTTTCAAAGAAGTCTACTGTGGAATAATGTAGAGCCTCAGAGATGATACCTGTAAACAGAAAAAGTAACCGTTGGTGCCTGTCTTCAAGTAATTTGAGAGGTTACAAGCACTTCTATTACTTAGGCACTTTCAATATGAAAAAAACAAAGTGATGAAGAAGGTAAAGATGTCTCGTTGTCACACCTTGTAGACTGAGGGGTTGGGGCATTGATGTTTCCAGACGTTCGTAGTTGATGTATTGTTGTGGTCCGCTTACACACTCTTCCTTTCTCTGCTGTGCAGCACGTGCAACCCTTCAGGATGGGCTTGGGATACCATTCCCACTTGGTAGTTTCTGTGGGACACATGTAGTTTCTGTGTGGGTCCTTGCCCCTTGCACTACCCCTCAATCACATGTGAGATGAACGCCGGTCCATTGTCGGAACCCAAAAGCATAGGTACTTTAAAGCGCGGTATGAACTCTTTCAGGATGCAGTTGGCAATAATTTGTGTATTGCTGTTCTTGGATTGGCATGCCTCAGTCCATTTGCTGATCATGCACACAATAACCAACACGTACTTGTAATTTGAGTAGGGGGGTATGTTGATGAAGTCCATTTAATGTGGGGAAATGAAGTGGCCTGGGGCAGTGGAAATACAGTATTAGGAAAACAGTCTGATCTTCCCATCACGTCCTACAAGTGATGAACAATGAAAAAGACGGGCCATGGGAGCAAGCATTATCGTTGGTAAACATATCTTCCCATTTGGGCCTATCCATATTCCCTCTTCTGTTTGCCTACATCCTCCCCTTTTCCATTCTATTCTTTTCTTCCACCCCCGCCGTTTGTGTAATATACTTTGTGTCATAGTACATATCATCATCCTTTATCTTAATATCATAATATCATGTGGAGTAGAGGCAATTTGAACCATTGTGTACTCACAACCAGTTAATGCTATACCTTTTTGTACATCTGCATCAATAAATTCTTTACCAATTGATACATAGTCCTTGGGGGAGGTGTGTGCAGCACATTCTACAATTGAAACTTTGGTAGCAACATGTCCTTGCAATAGTTGAGCTATCAATGGCGCATCCTGCTTGGCCAGCTGAGGTAAGGAGGGAACTCCAAATGAAGGAAAGAACCTAAAAATTATATTGGCGTCCCTGTACAAGACTTTAAAAAGAAATTCATTATCTCCAGAAGCAAAAGAAGAATTAAAACTTTGTACTATAGCTTGTCCCAACAGCAAACACAGATGAAAATCTCTGTCACAGTAACACCTGTAGGAATCAAAACACTCATAGTTGTCAAACTGTGCCCAGGGATGTGGAATTCCTATAGCCCCACGCCCAGGACATGTTGTTTGAGGTCAAGGGCAACAAGTTTTCATGCGTATTTTGTCCTTGGGACAAGTAGGCCCAACCCCCTACAGCACAAACCCTTTGGCTGCCAGTTTACACTACCACATTATGGATCAGGGAAAGGCATTGTCTGCAGTAAAGGTAATATTTGTGTCCATGCGTTAATGCTGTTCAAACTTGTATTTATTGTTCATTAATGCAAAGTCTTTATTATTAGGGTGAGTGCTCTAAGTAAATGTTGTAAGCTCAGACTGCAGTACTGACAGTGGTTAGAGTATAACAATGTGTACACACGTTTTCAATATTTAGCAATGTGAGGCTATGTATACTGCTCTCCGAATGCTCTCCTATTAGATGGAAATATTTGCAGAAGCTTGAAAGCAAGACTGATAATTCTTTGCTTTCAAAAAAAAAATGTTCAAAAAAAAAAGAAGAGAATGCAAAGACATTTCGCTAAACTACTGGACTATGGTAGGTACCATTTCTTTGCAACATAACAATAAACAAGCATTGGCAAAGGCAAAAATGGTTTTGATCTCAGAAATCACACATTGCACAGGTAGTTCCTGGCACTGAATAAAACAACTGTGTGTCGATATGCTCCTTGTGGAAGAACAGAATGAAGTCACTCCCAGTGAAGCTAGCCAAGAGAGGAGGGAGAGAGACAACATTTTATTAAACATAAAATGTCATGGTTAACGCCAGACCTAATTAGGGGCCCAATTATTAAATAAAGTGCACCTATGTCCTTGGATTATGTGCAGATATACAACTTTTGTGAATTCACAAGACTACAGAAGTAGGCCAAGAAATAGTACTCCTAGAAAATATTTGTGAACTGCATTTAAGCATGAGCAAACATTCAGATGTACATTTGCCCAAGCGAAAATCTGAGTTATCGCAAGTTCACGTTTCCTCCAGCCACCTTTTTTTTTTTGTCAGCCAGAACTGTTGCTTACCATTACCTTCAGCCCCAGTATGGATATCTGCGGAAACGTGGCCACATAAGGGAATTGTTAGCATTCAAAGCCTACTATGGAAGGAGCCCTAGCATAATCGGAGAGGCTATTTCAGAGCTCTTATATAATGAGATTGCTGCCATAATTTGTCGCTGCATAACATGGCACAAAAGGGACAAGTGTATTTTGTTATAGGACAAGTATATTTAAGAAGCATCCTGCCCCATGGACAAGTAGATATTTCACTAAATTCCACATTCCTTTGTGTCAATCCCTTATACCTTGAAACACGTTTTCAAACACCCTGAAAGATTGCACCTATATATTAAAAGACATATTATCCTTGAAACATTATAATACGAAGCACTGTTATGCAATGCACACTATCCTTCATATACTCATTACTAATGATCAATACATAAACATAATATAAACACAACATTACTACTTTTCCTATTACTCCTATCCTTTGTAGTCCCTGGCGAATGCACTGCATTAGAATGCATTTTAGCACATTCCACCGTACAATGTAATTTGTTACAACAATATTCTCTCCAACTCTGAAGAACCTAGGAATTAAAAACATTAATATACATACACATTATTTCTTTTGGATACACATATAAAACAGCACTTCTCCTTGCGCCATTCAAATAGTCAAAACCCTTTAAGAACGCAATATACTTAGTGCCATTCTATATATATCTGCTTGTGAAGATGGCGGTGTGATGATGGGGTCCTTCTTCCGCCTGGATACCTGGGTAGAAAGAAACTTCGCAGCGCGTGGTTAACTCATACAAATATTTTTACATTTCATTTTTCATAAATACAGAAGAACTTTCAGTGTCAGTTTTAGGTCTAGATGCTGGTACAGATACATTTATTAATTGTTCAGGGACAAGCTGTTGGGGCGTTTAAGTGGTGATCAGAACTTGAAATATGTCTCAGTGAAAACAGTGTGATCCATGGGCAATAAACTATTTTTGCTTTCTTTAAATTATTTATTTATTTATTTCCCTCAATTGTGGCGCTTATTTTGCCTATTTTATTTTTAAGCAGTCCTGTTCTGGCTTTGCTGAAAGTTGTTGCTGCTTTAATATCATAATGGACACATGGTCCAGCTGTCATCCAAACGTGTGGGAAAATGTAGTAGGCCTGAGCTTGTGGCATGACAAGTCTTTCCTATTTAAATTTTATTTCTAACCAAACAAGAGGTGATGAAAACAATAACATTGAGCTTATCTATGCAAACATCCCGAGGACAGGAAATCCAATACACTTCTTGGAGATGCAGGGAAGACCCTAATAATAATAATGTTGCAAAATCTCGAAACATCAATTAACCCCGAAAAACAAAGAAGAACCAAACATTGTACTCTAATATTTCCCAGGAGATAAAAACTTATAAGGGAGACAAAAACTCATGGTATTCGAACTGAAAAATATATGCAACTACCTCTAAAGGCTGCAACTGTACTTTTAAAAGGCCTCTTTAAATCCACACCTATTATTCTTACAATATTGCGATACTGAGCATTGCTTACTTGGTGTGGTGGCTACCTGTGGTAATCTATTCCTACGAATCTCTGGTTGTTTCATATTTTGAAGGCTGCACACAGCTGTGCATATCCAAAAACATATTCCTTACCTCCTCTCACATAGACACATACATATTCTGTCACTAAACTGCACAACGTGACACCTGAAACACTTTTTTTTTTTTCCTCGGCTTCCCCCGTTACCAAATTGTGTGATTCTAGGCAACTTATTTCTCTTGTTCACTTCCACAGCCCAACGTATTCTTACACATACATATCTTTCATCTAAATCTCATGTTCGTTGCCAACCACAGGAAGCCACTTTCCTGCCTGGCTCTACGCCCAGAATCTGTGGTCGGCCAGGAATGCTACTTCTGAAGGCAGCCCAAGAAAAAATCTATTAACCCTTCAGCACCACTTAATATCTAAAAACATGCGTTGTCTTTAATTGTAATATGCAAAATATATATATAGCTTATTTTAAAATAACATGGCTTTCTTGTAAAGCGCACGTTCACTCAGAATGGTATTCTGACGCTAACCAGCAGATCTTCATTGTTCCCCAACTCAATTGTACTCATTTCATCCACCTCAGAATGATGAAGGGCTGTTCAGACCCCGCAGCATTTGACGTGTGACCATGAAGTCAAACCATGGGTGTAGCTAGCGTGCATTCCACTCCATCATTTTATCTCCCCTCTTTGTGCACAAGAAATCGGAAGAGATCAGTCTTAACTTGCTACTTCCAATCTTCTGTCTAATGTTCACCATCTGCTCTGACATTTACGTTACTCTAAGTCTAGTGTCACTAACTTCCTTTACCACGATACACACTTTCAAAATCTTTTCTATTACCTAACTCCGTGCTTTGTAGCTGTACTTCCTGGATTGGTGCTTGCATTCGGGCTACTGCTTGTGCCTGGAGGGGTAGCACTTTTTACTTCTTTGCTCTATCGTTAAATTGGACGCAGGTAGGAGTAAATTATTCTGTACTTAGTTGCTCAGTACTGCAATATTTGGTGTAATCTTCAGTGTGAATCTAGCTGACCAGGTCGGCCTTTGCATTTTGTGCATTGAAATATGGATGCGTAAAGATATTCATCAGGTCTATAATGAGAAATTCTTTTATGAATTATAATTGGTCATCTAAAATAGAGAGATATTCATGTGTATTTGAAACTGAAAGTATTTTCCCTCTGCCAGGACTATATTACTTATATTGATGGCATTTTTAGTCTTTTAACATTGTGGGCCACAGAACATTGTATGTACTATGTTAAGCTTATGATCCAAAAATATCAAAGGGAATAGCTCCATTTTACCTGGTATTACAGCTTCTATCATTGTGCTCTGGGCGGTAAGGGATGGCAGTCCTTGACCTCACCTTATTATGTCACTTTTTCTTTTGTGTGGCTTGTCTATCATTTGACGCTGGGCCAAGTCTAGGACGTAATAGCAACCAGAAAACGTAAAAAGGTGGCTGTGTGTTGCGGCGAGAAATGCATGCGAAAGCCTTCCTCCCCATCTTTCTACCACTTGACTGAATATTCAAGTGGGAGCATTCATTACTAAGCGTCCAAGCACGCCCGAAAGGTGAGATGAGAAGCGTAAGGTGTGACGGTCAAGAAACTGAATGTACTCCATTCAGGGTATAATGAGTTAAAATAGGGGAGCCTATTTAAAACCGTGCTCAAAAAGACTTAATTAAGAGTCGTGAAGGCAGCTACTTGACAGCTAGACACAGTATTCACTGGATGCAATGCGCACCAGTTGCGTGGTCTCTAATTGAACCTGTCTCAGTTAAAGTGGGTGTGCTTGGCATGTACCCAGATGTTCCTGCTGATCACTTCTCACTGCAGTGCATAAGAGAGAAGTACTCCTATATAAGATCTCGCTAAACAGTAGTGAAAACCTGTGGTAACACTGTGAGAGAAAGATGAGAAAGGCCCATAGGCCAGATAAGAGAGGGAGAGACGCAAAATGCAGACCGTGAGAAGGAAATAGAGTATAGCCATTAGAGTACACTGCATGTAACTAAAAAAGACGGAGAACAAAGGACACTTTTTACAATGAAGAGAAAGAGGTTGAAAGGCGTTGGCTGCTGCCAGGCCCGAGAGAGGAACCCACAAGCCGATGTGATGAAGGAAAATAGTTCCCCTTTTGGAAGCACGCAGTTGAAAAAAGACACTGTTAATCTCAATGCGATAAGATGCCTCCCATTCCTTGCAGAAATAGCAGAAATAAACGTTCAAACAACACAATTTACACCAAATAGGTAATCAAAATTCAAAACAAATGTGAGCTGCCAGACGCAGTCCCATACACACGTATTTGCGGCACAAAGTGGGAGACGCCAGACAACCTCCTGTCGCCAAGTACATACTTCAAAATATAAATGTGAGGAACTATTTCAACAATTCGGTGCATGTTTGTTGTGCATTACGTGGTCAGTTATCTGGAAGTGACTTGTGCTAATTAAATGTGGTGCTGCGCCACATGGGTCAGGAGGGGCAGGGGGTATTGGCTGATCCTGGGGAACGTAATTCTACAAGTGGTAATGCAGATACTTCTTACTGCAGTTGTTGGAGTGAAGGTGACTCCTAGTATTTCCCAAAATGTGCACTTACTTCTTCCTAGCGGGGTCTGTAGAGCTGGTGGGGGGGGGGGGGCTGGTGTATTACTACAGACCACAGCATCAATAACTAGCGGGGAGTCTGTAAGGCTATTGTCAGGGGTTTTACAGACCACAGCAACACCCTACCTAGCGGGCCTTTACCCTTTAATGACTGAGTTGGTGTAAGGCCCGTCACCTTAAAATTGACAAATGTGCTCCTACAAACAATATATACATATACATATATAATCAAAAGGAATCAACAGGACAATCAATATGCACCTAAATATTATAGTCTCACTAATGGATCAGCCACTGCACCAGGCAGTGGCCTCCAATACAATGATCACAATAAGTTTTGCTGCAACACTTAGTCAATTCAAAAAGAACAAAACCCTATATACATAGGTAAACACTAGCAAATAACACACAGTCCTAAAGATGCATAGCATTTAGCGAACATTTTGTACATGTGTTTTAAAAAGAAAACAATGCAAATGCTTTATTGTTTGGAACTTTTAAACAACAATTGCGTATTTTCTGGCCACTTGAGGGCGATAAAAGCGCTTTTTATCTTATTGCTTCACTCAAATAGGAAAACACATAAAAATGCTTATAACCAGCGAAAATACAATATCTAATACATCCCGGGGAAACCACTTTCTTCTCTTTCACACAAGAGGAAACCGTAAATCTGTTCACACAAGAGGAAACCGTGAACCCGTTAGCTAGGCAGGCACGGGATTCGTCTTCTTTCTCAGGACTATTGACTGAGAGCAATCCTCTGGCTTTCGTCAGAGGGACACCATGATAAAACAATAATGATCAGTGGAAGATGCCAGACGCAATCCTCCCTTCCCTGTCGATACTTGCAACTGGAAAGAGGTATTCCTTATATCTATTTATAAAAACACACACATGAACACTGAAAGATGCCAGACGCAATCTTCCCTTCCCCGTCAATCCTAGACGGAGGCCCTCTCTAGCTCTCAGAGAGGCACAGTAACAACGTATGCCTATTTATAAAAAGAAAAACACATAATTCAAACAACTTCCTAACGTCACTTTTTGGCTTTAGAGTTCACCACGCACACGTTTCCTTAGTTTGGGAATGTTCTTTAAATAAGCGAGACCAGCTAGACAGGACACCAAAAAATCTTAGAACACAGATGTCTCCCAAGTGCCCCTCCCTGACTCTCCTCAGACCCAGCACGTCAGGCAGCAAATAACTTACCCGAGCGCTGTTCTCTGTGGTCCAGCCAGGAAAGAGGCACGAAGGTCAATCTGCGTCTGCGATCTCCTGTCAGCTGGTACTGCAAATCACGGCGCAGGGTCACCAAGATGTTGGCGGGAGCGTTTTGGGGCTTGGGAGGGGGTTAGGGGGCACCTTTGCCCGCTGTTTGAGGGAGTGATTTAAGGGCAAAGGGGCAGCTTAACTTGAGGCGGGGTGCCCAGGAACGCTCATACTAAAATGAAGGAAACAAGTGTGTGAGTCATGGAAACCAAGCCAAAAGGTTTAACAGATTTATTTAGAAGGCGCAGCTTCAATAAAAAGGCATTTAAAATACAAAATACAAGATATAGTGACCTCGCATTTACAGAAAGTCATATAAATCAGAAGGCATTTCTACATGGAATCATTGGAATCGTAAGAAGAGAGACGCTTCAAATAATGCAATATAAGGTGTGCAGAATACAAATCTCAAAGATACATTTATAAATGCAATATGAAAAACATCATTTAAATCAAGGAAAATGTTCTCAGAGTGCACCACTTATATGATCTAAAATGCTGAGTATACTCACGGTTAAACCTAAAAGAAAGCAACCTTTCACTCACAATATAAACATTTAAAATGCAATAAGGAGAAAATGATAATTAAAAACAACATAGCAGATATGGCATTTTATATGGCAAAGTACATGTCAAACAGATAAATGCAGAGTATATTTCAAATAAAATAATACACTTAAAATAAAACAAGAGCTCTTGGGGAAAACCTACACTGTCTGCTACCTACATACAGACAAAGAGGTAATCCGCCAAGAACCCCGTGGACTCGTCTTTTATACCTTTTTGCTGGGAACTGTAGCAGAAGTGCTTATTCTAACGTCAGCCCTACCTACGTCACTTATAGCCACAGTTCGCACATTTATCAGACGTGTCGTGCTTCTTCAGTTAAATGCGGAACATAGACTAGGTGAAAGGTTATGTTCTCATGCCAAACGCTCGCCGTAAATTGCATAGGGCAAGCAGAAAAAATGTAATGCAAGGAATAAAATATATATATATATAGATATATGTCCTGGTTGCCACATTCATCACCCCGGTCTGGGAACTTCCGTGTTCTCATAGCCAGACACATCCGGGATGCGGTGGGCTACATCTCGGCAGGGTAAAGAAAGAGACAGTGAACTTTGCACACGGGTAGGGTGGGGGCTATCTAGTCTGGAGCAGTGTGCCTCGCAGAAGAAGCTGGCTGAGATTTTTGGTCAGACAGGCTTAGAGCCTGCTGTTCAGAAAATGGCGAAATTGTGGTCAATTTAACAAAATGCCTGCAGAGAGACCGCAGGGCCTACCTAGGGGTTCATACTGACTGAGTGATAAGGATGGCCCAGGGCATTTGTTATATGGTAAAACCGGACCCTCAGGTAAATTTAACACGGCCTACAGATTGAGGCCGCTGGGCCTGTGTAAGGGTCTCATACCTTAGGTGTGGGCAGAGCGCGCCTGGGGGTCTTATACGATAAAAATAGACCCTGCCTCAAGTAGAGGAGCATCGCGAAAATCCCTGAGGAGGGGATGGTGCCCGCAAAAGGTCCTCAAGAGGAAGAAGCAAGTCCTACTGACAGGACAGACCTACGACAGGTCCGCAGAAAAGAAAAGATCGTCCCAAGAACCGGACACGACCAGCGAGATGTCCATGTGGCGCAAACATGAGACAGTTGGCAGGACGCCACATCCGAGTGAGGAACCTGGTCGGAAGAAGGAGAAGAGCATAGCATGACGCCTTTCCACAAAGGAAGAAAGAACAGTGGCACAACGCCACAGGGCAGACAACGCTGGACACGTTCTAGTGTTCCGCCTGCTTGTAACCCACACTATTCACCCACCCATCACAGGCGTCACCGGTCAGGTGACCCTCTTAATAAAAGGGGTCGGGTGCACGTGCCCTGGGCCAGTTCCAGCATCATATCCACGGTGTCTGTGTCACTCATTATAGTAGCATGTGGTCCAGGGCCCACAACACCACAATGGCGACGAGCGGGTCTGACCCTGCATGCACGCTGGCTGCAGCTCCGTTGTGCCTCGAGGGGGAAAGGCAGGTTGAGGCACCCCACACCTGTTTCCTGTAAAGCATACCTCTGTACCCTGTAGGCCTGCACACGCTCGGCCAGAAGGAAAGAAATGGGTGAAGTGCCGCCACAACACCGAGCGACCTCCACGGCACCTACGTCGCCTGCATGGGACGAGGAAACCACGCCACCAGTGTCTGCACCAACGACAACAGAGCGAGCAGCCCCGGTCCTTCTTCGGGGTGAGAAAAATGCAGCCGCTGATTACCAGGTGACCCCGCCAGCAGAGGAGCAAGACTAAGTTGTGCCGGTAGGGCAAGCCCCTAGCACTGAAGGCGCCCGCCCGCACACACACACACACCTCGCCTCACCAAGCTGACCTTCGTCTTCAAAGAGCCCGGCGCACACCACCATACCCAGCAAACGGAGCGGCAAGGCAGTAAAGACGCCACGGAGCCGTGGCGCCCCACAGTGG
The DNA here is from genome assembly GCA_963921515.1 of Calotriton arnoldi. Taxonomy (NCBI): domain Eukaryota; kingdom Metazoa; phylum Chordata; class Amphibia; order Caudata; family Salamandridae; genus Calotriton; species Calotriton arnoldi. The sequence goes on from CAWUFW010017106.1 coordinate 100,723, forward strand.
ACAAGGTACGGTGAAGACGCGTAGTGTACGCAGCACCCAGTACGGCAGAAGCAAGCCCCTGTGCCCCCCGAGGCACCTGCGCAGCATCAGCATTGCCCTGGTCCAGGACAGGAGCAGAGAAGCGCTCCTCAGCCAATGGTGGCCCCCGCCAACTTGTGAAACAACCCGCCGTGTGCCCATCGCGTCACGTCCACACAGCATGCAGGCCTGATCTGGTACTCACCACTGCATGCCGGTGCTCATATCTCCGTAGGCCCGAGGCATCGGAGAAGCTGCCATGATGAAGGGAAAGGGGCTGCACAGCCTGAGAACTCTGCCGGTGGACAGCGCGGTTCAAATCAGCCCACGAACCATCACCCTATGCTGAGCGTCACCAATCCTGGCCCTTAAGTGCTCCCCACCTATGGAGGTGTCCGTTAACTGGTCCGCGGATGCCAGCTGTCCCCGCAAGAAGAGGAGGATCGGAGTGCGAGGAAAGCTGTGTTACCACCCGAGGAGCCAGCTGCCTGCCATCGTGTTGTGGGGGAGAGCACTGCCCAGAGCCCTGCCACATTGAGAGAGGCCCTGCACCTGATTTCCCAGCTGCACCGAAGGCCTCGGCACAAAGGTCGAGGACCACAATTGAAGAAAAGACTGCCGAGTCCGTGAGGTGAGACGCTGCACTGCCACCCAGTGGCCAACGGCGGTATTGCAGCTGAACCAACCGAGCACCCTAGAAAGAAACGACCTGCACTGCCACACAGACTACCATGATTTTCAAAGTTACCAAATGGCACCACTTACTGGGGAAAGTCGTGGGAGACAACTTTGACCTAAAATAGCAGCAAGTGAAGATCACAGCCGTGCTAGCACCGCAAACTGCTTTTCACTGGCATCTCCACGTCCGCTGGAACTAAGGGTAGACTGGAGCAAGAGCCCCAGTACCGGTGTGAGAGAGACTGCCAGGGACAAGAGACTGCAGCGCCACATGCTGGTGGCCTGTACTAGCACGTGTCAGCCCTGGCCTGGAAGGCAAATAAATGACTCCTACAAAAGAGGCCCGTCAAAGTGAACACGCACGGATAAATTCAAGCGGCCTGGCATTGGGAATGAGCCAGTAATGCGCCCGACACACTGAAGGAGACACATGAGTTGTTTGAGCCAACATCATCAGTCAGCTCCCACATCAGTAGGGCATAGCCCGCAGCGTCAGGACTGTTGCCCTGTCCCCCATAAAGCAATAACACTTCAGCAGAGACGGTTAAAGCCCGCAAATTCCACGGCCACTAGCCAGAAACTGGCCAACGGAGTGCCACCCGCCCCCTGTTGTCTGTCTGTTTGCTCAAAAAGGGGAAAAGGACCAGGAACCCTTCAGACAGCCACAAGAAGCTTACAGCTACCCCAACCGCAAAGCTGCCAGGAGTCCAGCTACACCCAAGCGGCACAGCTAAAGAGCGCCAGTCCCACTACACAGCGAGTAAGCCACAAGGACCACTGGGCACAGCACGCACAACCCCCCCCCCCAGTAACCGGTTAGCGCCTAGGCAAGAAGATTGCACCACCTACCCTCAGTGGTGAACGGACACCACCACAATCTACAGAACCGGCACACCAAGTGCCAGAAGAGGGCGCCCATGAAGAAGAACCAAGAGCGCGAAAGTCGTAGGTGCGCTGAAGCCCGCACCCAGAAACCTGACAACACGGGCAGGAGCCTGGGAGAGAGAGAGACCTCTCCGAAGAGAAGAAGTAATGCTGAATGTAGCAGAGAGAGCCTCTACATCTCCACTGAACCAACGAAGCCCCACAGCGGGCCAAAGACAGCCAGAGTGCTATCCCTCACACTGCCTCAAGATGGAGTCGCCAGTGATCCAAGATAGGCAAGAGGAGAGTCGCACACTCCACGTGGCAAGCTGCCACCGCAACATGTGCTCCAAGGACACACAACACGTGGCCGGACGCCACATTCGCACCGCAAACATGGAGCACGTCACTCGAAGTGACCAACCTGGCCAAACATGCCTGAACGGAGGCAGGATCAAGCCCCACGACGGCGCAGCCTCGAGGCGCAAGCACGACGCCCCCAAGTGAAGAGTAGAGGAGCATCGCGAAAATCCTTGAGGAGGGAATGGTGCCCGCGAAAGGTCCTCAAGTGGAAGAAGCAAGTCCTACCGACAGGACAGACCTACGACAGGTCCGCAGAAAAGAAAAGATCGTCCCAAGAACCGGACATGACCAGCGAGATGTCCATGTGGCGCAAACATGAGACAGGTGTCAGGATGCCACATCCGAGTTAGGAACCTGGTCGGAAGAAGGAGAAGAGCATGGCATGACGCCACTCCACAAAGGAAGAAAGAACAGTGGCACAACGCCACAGGGCAGACAACCACCACAGGCACGCAAGATGGAACGGAGAAGAGCGACAGGACAGGGGAGTCGTGCCAGCACTGGAGAAGGTGTTCATCAGCACAAGCCAGCCACCGGGCTGCAGAGACGTCACTGGAGACAGCTTCGCGGCAGGACCAACCATAAGCCGCCAGCAAGCGCGATCTGCGTCCAGGCCCCACGCTTCGCAGTTCGACCGTCCTCTCACCTGTCACCAGCTGCTTGGTATTGATAGCACCACGCCTAGCAAGTGCACCTGCTGGAAGACAACGGCAAGTGGCCACGAAGTCCCTCTAGCCCTCCTCACTTTACAATAATCAAAAGATGCTGTGGGTATCACCTAACATTTGGAAATAATTTCTTTAAAGTGCTGTGTTCAGCAGGTTTCTTGAGGTCAGGAGTCCACAATGATTTAATGACTTGAAAGTCCAAATCAATAATTTTCACAAGACCTACCTGAGTTGTTATACAAATGTAAATTCACTGTATTTTATGTATATACAGCCCAACCATATTGTATATACTTTTAAACAAATGTTGTGTCAATTTGTTATATATGTTGTAAATATTGTAAATATAACGTATATTATGTATACTTATTTGTAGCCCTGAAGAAGTCCTTGATGGACGAAACGCGTAGGCTACAATCTCTTTTTAAGAAGAATTTGAATAAAGAATTGGAACAAGACCAGACCTGCTGAATCATTCTTTGAACTTATTTTTTATTAACTGTTGCAATCTGAATTTGTTTGGAGTGCTGGATCAAATTTGTGTTTTGATGATTTGTGGGATCTTGTATCCTAGGGGACTTAAGGGTATTGAGTCTCAGGTCCCTGGCACCCGGTTAGCTTGAATGACTTTTTACCCTACACAAGGGATAAGTGCAGTCACAATTGCCCCATACCCTTCTTCGCTGTGCTTTTGCTTTAATTGGGCAGACTTGCACTATCTTAAGGGCTTAATCAAATCATAATGGACTTTGAGGACAACAGAGAGGAGATGCTAGGGGAATTGTTCAAAAAAAAGAAAGGCTCAATGACAGACAATTCAAAAACTGGCAACCCAAAGAGCGAGGGCTTAAAAGATAAGTTTTTTCGTTTAGAAAAATTAAAAAAAAAAGAAAAAAGGACTTGGAAAATGGTGGGACGGGGCAACACTAAAAAAATATCTTGAAAATAAGAGGATACCCCGAGGTTTACGTATCTTGATTTTTCCGAATTATGAGGATTTGGAAAGTGATCTATTGGAAGAGTGGGAGGAAGGCCTCTATGATGCCTCATATAGAATGATGAGGATTCTAATAGCTAATTCTGAGAGAAGGGTAAAAAGATCAGAGAAGAGATAGTCAAACTTGAGAAAGAAATATCTGAATTAAATCTGAAAGATTGAACACATGTGTTTTCTCTTCTCTGATCAGGTCTCTTTTTACTTGGATCTAAAAACCGAGTCTCCAATAGAGTTTTCTATCTATGAATATTGAGGAGAATACGTCTTACTGCTTCGGTAAGATCTATATCCATATTATCAGGAAACAAATTGATTGTCAGTCACATAAATTGGATCTTTTCGAATAAAGTAGTGACAATAAATCCTTTTTCTTCGGTTTCCCCTTATTATGATAGTTTTTCTATAATTTACAATAATCAAAAGATGCTGTGGGTATCACCTAACATTTGGAAATAATTTCTTTAAAGTGCTGGGATCAGCAGGTTTCTTGAGGTCAGGAGTCCACAATGATTTAATGACTTGAAAGTCCAAATCAATAATTTCCACGAGACTTACCTGAGTTGTTATACAAATGTAAATTCACTGTATTTTATGTATATACAGCCCAACCATATTGTATATATTTTTAAACAAATGTTGTGTCAATTTGTTATATATGTTGTAAATATTGTAAATATAACGTATATTATGTATACTTATTTGTAGCCCTGAAGAAGTCCTTGATGGACGAAACGCGTAGGCTACAATCTCTTTTAAGAAGAATTTGAATAAAGAATTGGAACAAGACCAGACCTGCTGAATCATTCTTTGAACTTATTTTTTATTAACTGTTGCAATCTGAATTTGTTTGGAGTGCTGGATCAAATTTGTGTTTTGATGATTTGTGGGATCTTGTATCCTAGGGGACTTAAGGGTATTGAGTCTCAGGTCCCTGGCACCCGGTTAGCTTGAATGACTTTTTACCCTACACAAGGGATAAGTGCAGTCACAATTGCCCCATACCCTTCTTCGCTGTGCTTTTGCTTTAATTGGGCAGACTTGCACTATCTTAAGGGCTTAATCAAATCATAATGGACTTTGAGGACAACAGAGAGGAGATGCTAGGGGAATTGTTAAAAAAAAAGAAAGGCTCAATGACAGACAATTCAAAAACTGCCAACCCAAAGAGCGAGGGCTTAAAAGATAAGTTTTTTCGTTTAGAAAAATTAAAAAAACAAGAACTTGGAAAATGGTGGGACAGGGCAACACTAAAAAATATCTTGAAAATAAGAGGATACCCCGAGGTTTACGTATCTTGATTTTTCCGAATTATGAGGATTTGGAAAGTGATCTATTGGAAGAGTGGGAAGAAGGCCTCTATGATGCCTCATATAGAATGATGAGGATTCTAATAGCTAATTCTGAGAGAAGGGTAAAAAGATCAGAGAAGAGATAGTCAAACTTGAGAAAGAAATATCTGAATTAAATCTGAAAGATTGAACACATGTGTTTTCTCTTCTCTGATCAGGTCTCTTTTTACTTGGATCTAAAAACCGAGTCTCCAATAGAGTTTTCTATCTATGAATATTGAGGAGAATACGTCTTACTGCTTCGGTAAGATCTATATCCATATTATCAGGAAACAAATTGATTGTCAGTCACATAAATTGGATCTTTTCGAATAAAGTAGTGACAATAAATCCTTTTTCTTCGGTTTCCCCTTATTATTATAGTTTTTCTATAATTTACAATAATCAAAAGATGCTGTGGGTATCACCTAACATTTGGAAATAATTTCTTTAAAGTGCTGTGTTCAGCAGGTTTCTTGAGGTCAGGAGTCCACAATGATTTAATGACTTGAAAGTCCAAATCAATAATTTTCACGAGACTTACCTGAGTTGTTATACAAATGTAAATTCACTGTATTTTATGTATATACAGCCCAACCATATTGTATATACTTTTAAACAAATGTTGTGTCAATTTGTTATATATGTTGTAAATATTGTAAATATAACGTATATTATGTATACTTATTTGTAGCCCTGAAGAAGTCCTTGATGGACGAAACGCGTAGGCTACAATCTCTTTTTAAGAAGAATTTGAATAAAGAATTGGAACAAGACCAGACCTGCTGAATCATTCTTTGAACTTATTTTTTATTAACTGTTGCAATCTGAATTTGTTTGGAGTGCTGGATCAAATTTGTGTTTTGATGATTTGTGGGATCTTGTATCCTAGGGGACTTAAGGGTATTGAGTCTCAGGTCCCTGGCACCCGGTTAGCTTGAATGACTTTTTACCCTACACAAGGGATAAGTGCAGTCACAATTGCCCCATACCCTTCTTCGCTGTGCTTTTGCTTTAATTGGGCAGACTTGCACTATCTTAAGGGCTTAATCAAATCATAATGGACTTTGAGGACAACAGAGAGGAGATGCTAGGGGAATTGTTAAAAAAAAAGAAAGGCTCAATGACAGACAATTCAAAAACTGCAACCCAAAGAGCGAGGGCTTAAAAGATAAGTTTTTTCGTTTAGAAAAATTAAAAAAACAAAAACTTGGAAAATGGTGGGACAGGGCAACACTAAAAAAATATCTTGAAAATAAGAGGATACCCCGAGGTTTACGTATCTTGATTTTTCCGAATTATGAGGATTTGGAAAGTGATCTATTGGAAGAGTGGGATGAAGGCCTCTATGATGCCTCATATAGAATGATGAGGATTCTAATAGCTAATTCGGAGAGAAGGGTAAAAAAGATCAGAGAAGAGATATTCAAACTTGAGAAAGAAATATCTGAATTAAATCTGAAAGATTGAACACATGTGTTTTCTCTTCTCTGATCAGGTCTCTTTTTACTTGCATCTAAAAACCGAGTCTCCAATAGAGTTTTCTATCTATGAATATTGAGGAGAATACGTCTTACTGCTTCGGTAAGATCTATATCCATATTATCAGGAAACAAATTGATTGTCAGTCACATAAATTGGATCTTTTCGAATAAAGTAGTGACAATAAATCCTTTTTCTTCGGTTTCCCCTTATTATTATAGTTTTTCTATAATTTACAATAATCAAAAGATGCTGTGGGTATCACCTAACATTTGGAAATAATTTCTTTAAAGTGCTGTGTTCAGCAGGTTTCTTGAGGTCAGGAGTCCACAATGATTTAATGACTTGAAAGTCCAAATCAATAATTTTCACGAGACTTACCTGAGTTGTTATACAAATGTAAATTCACTGTATTTTATGTATATACAGCCCAACCATATTGTATATATTTTTAAACAAATGTTGTGTCAATTTGTTATATATGTTGTAAATATTGTAAATATAACGTATATTATGTATACTTATTTGTAGCCCTGAAGAAGTCCTTGATGGACGAAACGCGTAGGCTACAATCGCTTTTAAGAAGAATTTGAATAAAGAATTGGAACAAGACCAGACCTGCTGAATCATTCTTTGAACTTATTTTTTATTAACTGTTGCAATCTGAATTTGTTTGGAGTGCTGGATCAAATTTGTGTTTTGATGATTTGTGGGATCTTGTATCCTAGGGGACTTAAGGGTATTGAGTCTCAGGTCCCTGGCACCCGGTTAGCTTGAATGACATTTTACCCTACACAAGGGATAGGTGCAGTCACAATTGCCCCATACCCTTCTTCGCTGTGCTTTTGCTTTAATTGGGTAGACTTGCACTATCTTAAGGGCTTAATCAAATCATAATGGACTTTGAGGACAACAGAGAGGAGATGCTAGGGGAATTGTTAAAAAAAAAGAAAGGCTCAATGACAGACAATTCAAAAACTGGCAACCCAAAGAGCGAGGGCTTAAAAGATAAGTTTTTTCGTTTAGAAAAATTAAAAAAACAAGAACTTGGAAAATGGTCGGACGGGGCAACACTAAAAAAATATCTTGAAAATAAGAGGATACCCCGAGGTTTACGTATCTTGATTTTTCCGAATTATGAGGATTTGGAAAGTGATCTATTGGAAGAGTGGGAGGAAGGCCTCTATGATGCCTCATATAGAATGATGAGGATTCTAATAGCTAATTCTGAGAGAAGGGTAAAAAAGATCAGAGAAGAGATAGTCAAACTTGAGAAAGAAATATCTGAATTAAATCTGAAAGATTGAACACATGTGTTTTCTCTTCTCTGATCAGGTCTCTTTTTACTTGGATCTAAAAACCGAGTTTCCAATAGAGTTTTCTATCTATGAATATTGAGGAGAATACGTCTTACTGCTTCGGTAAGATCTATATCCATATTATCAGGAAACAAATTGATTGTCAGTCACATAAATTGGATCTTTTCGAATAAAGTAGTGACAATAAATCCTTTTTCTTCGGTTTCCCCTTATTATTATAGTTTTTCTATAATTTACAATAATCAAAAGATGCTGTGGGTATCACCTAACATTTGGAAATAATTTCTTTAAAGTGCTGGGATCAGCAGGTTTCTTGAGGTCAGGAGTCCACAATGATTTAATGACTTGAAAGTCCAAATCAATAATTTTCACGAGACTTACCTGAGTTGTTATACAAATGTAAATTCACTGTATTTTATGTATATACAGCCCAACCATATTGTATATACTTTTAAACAAATGTTGTGTCAATTTGTTATATATGTTGTAAATATTGTAAATATAACGTATATTATGTATACTTATTTGTAGCCCTGAAGAAGTCCTTGATGGACGAAACGCGTAGGCTACAATCTCTTTTTAAGAAGAATTTGAATAAAGAATTGGAACAAGACCAGACCTGCTGAATCATTCTTTGAACTTATTTTTTATTAACTGTTGCAATCTGAATTTGTTTGGAGTGCTGGATCAAATTAGTGTTTTGAAGATTTGTGAGATCTTGTATCCTAGGGGACTTAAGGGTATTGAGTCTCAGGTCCCTGGCACCCGGTTAGCTTGAATGACTTTTTACCCTACACAAGGGATAAGTGCAGTCACAATTGCCCCATACCCTTCTTCGCTGTGCTTTTGCTTTAATTGGGCAGACTTGCACTATCTTAAGGGATTAATCAAATCATAATGGACTTTGAGGACAACAGAGAGGAGATGCTAGGGGAATTGTTAAAAAAAAGAAAGGCTCAATGACAGACAATTCAAAAACTGGCAACCCAAAGAGCGAGTGCTTAAAAGATAAGTTTTTTCGTTTAGAAAAATTAAAAAACAAGAACTTGGAAAATGGTGGGACAGGGCAACACTAAAAAAATATCTTGAAAATAAGAGGATACCCCGAGGTTTACGTATCTTGATTTTTCCGAATTATGAGGATTTGGAAAGTGATCTATTGGAAGAGTGGGAGGAAGGCCTCTATGATGCCTCATATAGAATGATGAGGATTCTAATAGCTAATTCTGAGAGAAGGGTAAAAAGATCAGAGAAGAGATAGTCAAACTTGAGAAAGAAATATCTGAATTAAATCTGAAAGATTGAACACGTGTTTTCTCTTCTCTGATCAGGTCTCTTTTTACTTGGATCTAAAAACCGAGTCTCCAATAGAGTTTTCTATCTATGAATATTGAGGAGAATACGTCTTACTGCTTCGGTAAGATCTATATCCATATTATCAGGAAACAAATTGATTGTCAGTCACATAAATTGGATCTTTTCGAATAAAGTAGTGACAATAAATCCTTTTTCTTCGGTTTCCCCTTATTATTATAGTTTTTCTATAATTTACAATAATCAAAAGATGCTGTGGGTATCACCTAACATTTGGAAATAATTTCTTTAAAGTGCTGTGTTCAGCAGGTTTCTTGAGGTCAGGAGTCCACAATGATTTAATGACTTGAAAGTCCAAATCAATAATTTTCACGAGACTTACCTGAGTTGTTATACAAATGTAAATTCACTGTATTTTATGTATATTCAGCCCAACCATATTGTATATATTTTTAAACAAATGTTGTGTCAATTTGTTATATATGTTGTAAATATTGTAAATATAACGTATATTATGTATACTTATTTGTAGCCCTGAAGAAGTCCTTGATGGACGAAACGCGTAGGCTACAATCTCTTTTTAAGAAGAATTTGAATAAAGAATTGGAACAAGACCAGACCTGCTGAATCATTCTTTGAACTTATTTTTTATTAACTGTTGCAATCTGAATTTGTTTGGAGTGCTGGATCAAATTTGTGTTTTGATGATTTGTGGGATCTTGTATCCTAGGGGACTTAAGGGTATTGAGTCTCAGGTCCCTGGCACCCGGTTAGCTTGAATGACTTTTTACCCTACACAAGGGATAAGTGCAGTCACAATTGCCCCATACCCTTCTTCGCTGTGCTTTTGCTTTAATTGGGCAGACTTGCACTATCTTAAGGGCTTAATCAAATCATAATGGACTTTGAGGACAACAGAGAGGAGATGCTAGGGGAATTGTTAAAAAAAAAGAAAGGCTCAATGACAGACAATTCAAAAACTGCAACCCAAAGAGCGAGGGCTTAAAAGATAAGTTTTTTCGTTTAGAAAAATTAAAAAAACAAAAACTTGGAAAATGGTGGGACAGGGCAACACTAAAAAAATATCTTGAAAATAAGAGGATACCCCGAGGTTTACGTATCTTGATTTTTCCGAATTATGAGGATTTGGAAAGTGATCTATTGGAAGAGTGGGAGGAAGGCCTCTATGATGCCTCATATAGAATGATGAGGATTCTAATAGCTAATTCTGAGAGAAGGGTAAAAAGATCAGAGAAGAGATATTCAAACTTGAGAAAGAAATATCTGAATTAAATCTGAAAGATTGAACACATGTGTTTTCTCTTCTCTGATCAGGTCTCTTTTTACTTGCATCTAAAAACCGAGTCTCCAATAGAGTTTTCTATCTATGAATATTGAGGAGAATACGTCTTACTGCTTCGGTAAGATCTATATCCATATTATCAGGAAACAAATTGATTGTCAGTCACATAAATTGGATCTTTTCGAATAAAGTAGTGACAATAAATCCTTTTTCTTCGGTTTCCCCTTATTATTATAGTTTTTCTATAATTTACAATAATCAAAAGATGCTGTGGGTATCACCTAACATTTGGAAATAATTTCTTTAAAGTGCTGTGTTCAGCAGGTTTCTTGAGGTCAGGAGTCCACAATGATTTAATGACTTGAAAGTCCAAATCAATAATTTTCACGAGACTTACCTGAGTTGTTATACAAATGTAAATTCACTGTATTTTATGTATATACAGCCCAACCATATTGTATATATTTTTAAACAAATGTTGTGTCAATTTGTTATATATGTTGTAAATATTGTAAATATAACGTATATTATGTATACTTATTTGTAGCCCTGAAGAAGTCCTTGATGGACGAAACGCGTAGGCTACAATCGCTTTTTAAGAAGAATTTGAATAAAGAATTGGAACAAGACCAGACCTGCTGAATCATTCTTTGAACTTATTTTTTATTAACTGTTGCAATCTGAATTTGTTTGGAGTGCTGGATCAAATTTGTGTTTTGATGATTTGTGGGATCTTGTATCCTAGGGGACTTAAGGGTATTGAGTCTCAGGTCCCTGGCACCCGGTTAGCTTGAATGACATTTTACCCTACACAAGGGATAGGTGCAGTCACAATTGCCCCATACCCTTCTTCGCTGTGCTTTTGCTTTAATTGGGTAGACTTGCACTATCTTAAGGGCTTAATCAAATCATAATGGACTTTGAGGACAACAGAGAGGAGATGCTAGGGGAATTGTTAAAAAAAAAGAAAGGCTCAATGACTGACAATTCAAAAACTGGCAACCCAAAGAGCGAGGGCTTAAAAGATAAGTTTTTTCGTTTAGAAAAATTAAAAAACAAGAACTTGGAAAATGGTGGGACGGGGCAACACTAAAAAAATATCTTGAAAATAAGAGGATACCCCGAGGTTTACGTATCTTGATTTTTCCGAATTATGAGGATTTGGAAAGTGATCTATTGGAAGAGTGGGAGGAAGGCCTCTATGATGCCTCATATAGAATGATGAGGATTCTAATAGCTAATTCTGAGAGAAGGGTAAAAAAGATCAGAGAAGAGATAGTCAAACTTGAGAAAGAAATATCTGAATTAAATCTGAAAGATTGAACACATGTGTTTTCTCTTCTCTGATCAGGTCTCTTTTTACTTGGATCTAAAAACCGAGTCTCCAATAGAGTTTTCTATCTATGAATATTGAGGAGAATACGTCTTACTGCTTCGGTAAGATCTATATCCATATTATCAGGAAACAAATTGATTGTCAGTCACATAAATTGGATCTTTTCGAATAAAGTAGTGACAATAAATCCTTTTTCTTCGGTTTCCCCTTATTATTATAGTTTTTCTATAATTTACAATAATCAAAAGATGCTGTGGGTATCACCTAACATTTGGAAATAATTTCTTTAAAGTGCTGGGATCAGCAGGTTTCTTGAGGTCAGGAGTCCACAATGATTTAATGACTTGAAAGTCCAAATCAATAATTTTCACGAGACTTACCTGAGTTGTTATACAAATGTAAATTCACTGTATTTTATGTATATACAGCCCAACCATATTGTATATACTTTTAAACAAATGTTGTGTCAATTTGTTATATATGTTGTAAATATTGTAAATATAACGTATATTATGTATACTTATTTGTAGCCCTGAAGAAGTCCTTGATGGACGAAACGCGTAGGCTACAATCTCTTTTTAAGAAGAATTTGAATAAAGAATTGGAACAAGACCAGACCTGCTGAATCATTCTTTGAACTTATTTTTTATTAACTGTTGCAATCTGAATTTGTTTGGAGTGCTGGATCAAATTTGTGTTTTGAAGATTTGTGGGATCTTGTATCCTAGGGGACTTAAGGGTATTGAGTCTCAGGTCCCTGGCACCCGGTTAGCTTGAATGACTTTTTACCCTACACAAGGGATAAGTGCAGTCACAATTGCCCCATACCCTTCTTCGCTGTGCTTTTGCTTTAATTGGGCAGACTTGCACTATCTTAAGGGCTTAATCAAATCATAATGGACTTTGAGGACAACAGAGAGGAGATGCTAGGGGAATTGTTAAAAAAAAGAAAGGCTCAATGACAGACAATTCAAAAACTGGCAACCCAAAGAGCGAGGGCTTAAAAGATAAGTTTTTTCGTTTAGAAAAATTAAAAAACAAGAACTTGGAAAATGGTGGGACAGGGCAACACTAAAAAAATATCTTGAAAGTAAGAGGATACCCCGAGGTTTACGTATCTTGATTTTTCCGAATTATGAGGATTTGGAAAGTGATCTATTGGAAGAGTGGGAGGAAGGCCTCTATGATGCCTCATATAGAATGATGAGGATTCTAATAGCTAATTCTGAGAGAAGGGTAACAAAGATCAGAGAAGAGATAGTCAAACTTGAGAAAGAAATATCTGAATTAAATCTGAAAGATTGAACACGTGTTTTCTCTTCTCTGATCAGGTCTCTTTTTACTTGGATCTAAAAACCGAGTCTCCAATAGAGTTTTCTATCTATGAATATTGAGGAGAATATGTCTTACTGCTTCGGTAAGATCTATATCCATATTATCAGGAAACAAATTGATTGTCAGTCACATAAATTGGATCTTTTCGAATAAAGTAGTGACAATAAATCCTTTTTCTTCGGTTTCCCCTTATTATTATAGTTTTTCTATAATTTACAATAATCAAAAGATGCTGTGGGTATCACCTAACATTTGGAAATAATTTCTTTAAAGTGCTGGGATCAGCAGGTTTCTTGAGGTCAGGAGTCCACAATGATTTAATGACTTGAAAGTCCAAATCAATAATTTTCACGAGACTTACCTGAGTTGTTATACAAATGTAAATTCACTGTATTTTATGTATATACAGCCCAACCATATTGTATATATTTTTAAACAAATGTTGTGTCAATTTGTTATATATGTTGTAAATATTGTAAATATAACGTATATTATGTATACTTATTTGTAGCCCTGAAGAAGTCCTTGATGGACGAAACGCGTAGGCTACAATCTCTTTTAAGAAGAATTTGAATAAAGAATTGGAACAAGACCAGACCTGCTGAATCATTCTTTGAACTTATTTTTTATTAACTGTTGCAATCTGAATTTGTTGGGAGTGCTGGATCAAATTTGTGTTTTGATGATTTGTGGGATCTTGTATCCTAGGGGACTTAAGGGTATTGAGTCTCAGGTCCCTGGCACCCGGTTAGCTTGAATGACTTTTTACCCTACACAAGGGATAGGTGCAGTCACAATTGCCCCAAACCCTTCTTCGCTGTGCTTTTGCTTTAATTGGGCAGACTTGCACTATCTTAAGGGCTTAATCAAATCATAATGGACTTTGAGGACAACATAGAGGAGATGCTAGGGGAATTGTTAAAAAAAAAGAAAGGCTCAATGACAGACAATTCAAAAACTGGCAACCCAAAGAGCGAGGGCTTAAAAGATAAGTTTTTTCGTTTAGAAAAATTAAAAAAACAAGAACTTGGAAAATGGTGGGACGGGGCAACACTAAAAAAATATCTTGAAAATAAGAGGATACCCCGAGGTTTACGTATCTTGATTTTTCCGAATTATGAGGATTTGGAAAGTGATCTATTGGAAGAGTGGGAGGAAGGCCTCTATGATGCCTCATATAGAATGATGAGGATTCTAATAGCTAATTCTGAGAGAAGGGTAAAAAGATCAGAGAAGAGATAGTCAAACTTGAGAAAGAAATATCTGAATTAAATCTGAAAGATTGAACACATGTGTTTTCTCTTCTCTGATCAGGTCTCTTTTTACTTGGATCTAAAAACCGAGTCTCCAATAGAGTTTTCTATCTATGAATATTGAGGAGAATACGTCTTACTGCTTCGGTAAGATCTATATCCATATTATCAGGAAACAAATTGATTGTCAGTCACATAAATTGGATCTTTTCGAATAAAGTAGTGACAATAAATCCTTTTTCTTCGGTTTCCCCTTATTATTATAGTTTTTCTATAATTTACAATAATCAAAAGATGCTGTGGGTATCACCTAACATTTGGAAATAATTTCTTTAAAGTGCTGTGTTCAGCAGGTTTCTTGAGGTCAGGAGTCCACAATGATTTAATGACTTGAAAGTCCAAATCAATAATTTTCACGAGACTTACCTGAGTTGTTATACAAATGTAAATTCACTGTATTTTATGTATATACAGCCCAACCATATTGTATATATTTTTAAACAAATGTTGTGTCAATTTGTTATATATGTTGTAAATATTGTAAATATAACGTATATTATGTATACTTATTTGTAGCCCTGAAGAAGTCCTTGATGGACGAAACGCGTAGGCTACAATCTCTTTTTAAGAAGAATTTGAATAAAGAATTGGAACAAGACCAGACCTGCTGAATCATTCTTTGAACTTATTTTTTATTAACTGTTGCAATCTGAATTTGTTTGGAGTGCTGGATCAAATTTGTGTTTTGATGATTTGTGGGATCTTGTATCCTAGGGGACTTAAGGGTATTGAGTCTCAGGTCCCTGGCACCCGGTTAGCTTGAATGACTTTTTACCCTACACAAGGGATAGGTGCAGTCACAATTGCCCCATACCCTTCTTCGCTGTGCTTTTGCTTTAATTGGGTAGACTTGCACTATCTTAAGGGCTTAATCAAATCATAATGGACTTTGAGGACAACAGAGAGGAGATGCTAGGGGAATTGTTCAAAAAAAAGAAAGGCTCAATGACAGACAATTCAAAAACTGGCAACCCAAAGAGCGAGGGCTTAAAAGATAAGTTTTTTCGTTTAGAAAAATTAAAAAAACAAGAACTTGGAAAATGGTGGGACGGGGCAACACTAAAAAAATATCTTGAAAATAAGAGGATACCCCGAGGTTTACGTATCTTGATTTTTCCGAATTATGAGGATTTGGAAAGTGATCTATTGGAAGAGTGGGAGGAAGGCCTCTATGATGCCTCATATAGAATGATGAGGATTCTAATAGCTAATTCTGAGAGAAGGGTAAAAAAGATCAGAGAAGAGATAGTCAAACTTGAGAAAGAAATATCTGAATTAAATCTGAAAGATTGAACACATGTGTTTTCTCTTCTCTGATCAGGTCTCTTTTTACTTGGATCTAAAAACCGAGTCTCCAATAGAGTTTTCTATCTATGAATATTGAGGAGAATACGTCTTACTGCTTCGGTAAGATCTATATCCATATTATCAGGAAACAAATTGATTGTCAGTCACATAAATTGGATCTTTTCGAATAAAGTAGTGACAATAAATCCTTTTTCTTCGGTTTCCCCTTATTATTATAGTTTTTCTATAATTTACAATAATCAAAAGATGCTGTGGGTATCACCTAACATTTGGAAATAATTTCTTTAAAGTGCTGTGTTCAGCAGGTTTCTTGAGGTCAGGAGTCCACAATGATTTAATGACTTGAAAGTCCAAATCAATAATTTTCACGAGACTTACCTGAGTTGTTATACAAATGTAAATTCACTGTATTTTATGTATATACAGCCCAACCATATTGTATATATTTTTAAACAAATGTTGTGTCAATTTGTTATATATGTTGTAAATATTGTAAATATAACGTATATTATGTATACTTATTTGTAGCCCTGAAGAAGTCCTTGATGGACGAAACGCGTAGGCTACAATCTCTTTTTAAGAAGAATTTGAATAAAGAATTGGAACAAGACCAGACCTGCTGAATCATTCTTTGAACTTATTTTTTATTAACTGTTGCAATCTGAATTTGTTTGGAGTGCTGGATCAAATTTGTGTTTTGATGATTTGTGGGATCTTGTATCCTAGGGGACTTAAGGGTATTGAGTCTCAGGTCCCTGGCACCCGGTTAGCTTGAATGACTTTTTACCCTACACAAGGGATAAGTGCAGTCACAATTGCCCCATACCCTTCTTCGCTGTGCTTTTGCTTTAATTGGGCAGACTTGCACTATCTTAAGGGCTTAATCAAATCATAATGGACTTTGAGGACAACAGAGAGGAGATGCTAGGGGAATTGTTAAAAAAAAGAAAGGCTCAATGACAGACAATTCAAAAACTGGCAACCCAAAGAGCGAGGGCTTAAAAGATAAGTTTTTTCGTTTAGAAAAATTAAAAAAACAAGAACTTGGAAAATGGTGGGACAGGGCAACACTAAAAAAATATCTTGAAAATAAGAGGATACCCCGAGGTTTACGTATCTTGATTTTTCCGAATTATGAGGATTTGGAAAGTGATCTATTGGAAGAGTGGGAGGAAGGCCTCTATGATGCCTCATATAGAATGATGAGGATTCTAATAGCTAATTCTGAGAGAAGGGTAAAAAAGATCAGAGAAGAGATAGTCAAACTTGAGAAAGAAATATCTGAATTAAATCTGAAAGATTGAACACATGTGTTTTCTCTTCTCTGATCAGGTCTCTTTTTACTTGGATCTAAAAACCGAGTCTCCAATAGAGTTTTCTATCTATGAATATTGAGGAGAATACGTCTTACTGCTTCGGTAAGATCTATATCCATATTATCAGGAAACAAATTGATTGTCAGTCACATAAATTGGATCTTTTCGAATAAAGTAGTGACAATAAATCCTTTTTCTTCGGTTTCCCCTTATTATTATAGTTTTTCTATAATTTACAATAATCAAAAGATGCTGTGGGTATCACCTAACATTTGGAAATAATTTCTTTAAAGTGCTGTGTTCAGCAGGTTTCTTGAGGTCAGGAGTCCACAATGATTTAATGACTTGAAAGTCCAAATCAATAATTTTCACGAGACTTACCTGAGTTGTTATACAAATGTAAATTCACTGTATTTTATGTATATACAGCCCAACCATATTGTATATATTTTTAAACAAATGTTGTGTCAATTTGTTATATATGTTGTAAATATTGTAAATATAACGTATATTATGTATACTTATTTGTAGCCCTGAAGAAGTCCTTGATGGACGAAACGCGTAGGCTACAATCTCTTTTTAAGAAGAATTTGAATAAAGAATTGGAACAAGACCAGACCTGCTGAATCATTCTTTGAACTTATTTTTTATTAACTGTTGCAATCTGAATTTGTTTGGAGTGCTGGATCAAATTTGTGTTTTGATGATTTGTGGGATCTTGTATCCTAGGGGACTTAAGGGTATTGAGTCTCAGGTCCCTGGCACCCGGTTAGCTTGAATGACTTTTTACCCTACACAAGGGATAAGTGCAGTCACAATTGCCCCATACCCTTCTTCGCTGTGCTTTTGCTTTAATTGGGCAGACTTGCACTATCTTAAGGGCTTAATCAAATCATAATGGACTTTGAGGACAACAGAGAGGAGATGCTAGGGGAATTGTTAAAAAAAAAGAAAGGCTCAATGACAGACAATTCAAAAACTGGCAACCCAAAGAGCGAGGGCTTAAAAGATAAGTTTTTTCGTTTAGAAAAATTAAAAAAACAAGAACTTGGAAAATGGTGGGACGGGGCAACACTAAAAAAATATCTTGAAAATAAGAGGATACCCCGAGGTTTACGTATCTTGATTTTTCCGAATTATGAGGATTTGGAAAGTGATCTATTGGAAGAGTGGGAGGAAGGCCTCTATGATGCCTCATATAGAATGATGAGGATTCTAATAGCTAATTCTGAGAGAAGGGTAAAAAAGATCAGAGAAGAGATAGTCAAACTTGAGAAAGAAATATCTGAATTAAATCTGAAAGATTGAACACATGTGTTTTCTCTTCTCTGATCAGGTCTCTTTTTACTTGGATCTAAAAACCGAGTCTCCAATAGAGTTTTCTATCTATGAATATTGAGGAGAATACGTCTTACTGCTTCGGTAAGATCTATATCCATATTATCAGGAAACAAATTGATTGTCAGTCACATAAATTGGATCTTTTCGAATAAAGTAGTGACAATAAATCCTTTTTCTTCGGTTTCCCCTTATTATTATAGTTTTTCTATAATTTACAATAATCAAAAGATGCTGTGGGTATCACCTAACATTTGGAAATAATTTCTTTAAAGTGCTGTGTTCAGCAGGTTTCTTGAGGTCAGGAGTCCACAATGATTTAATGACTTGAAAGTCCAAATCAATAATTTTCACGAGACTTACCTGAGTTGTTATACAAATGTAAATTCACTGTATTTTATGTATATACAGCCCAACCATATTGTATATATTTTTAAACAAATGTTGTGTCAATTTGTTATATATGTTGTAAATATTGTAAATATAACGTATATTATGTATACTTATTTGTAGCCCTGAAGAAGTCCTTGATGGACGAAACGCGTAGGCTACAATCTCTTTTTAAGAAGAATTTGAATAAAGAATTGGAACAAGACCAGACCTGCTGAATCATTCTTTGAACTTATTTTTTATTAACTGTTGCAATCTGAATTTGTTTGGAGTGCTGGATCAAATTTGTGTTTTGATGATTTGTGGGATCTTGTATCCTAGGGGACTTAAGGGTATTGAGTCTCAGGTCCCTGGCACCCGGTTAGCTTGAATGACTTTTTACCCTACACAAGGGATAGGTGCAGTCACAATTGCCCCATACCCTTCTTCGCTGTGCTTTTGCTTTAATTGGGTAGACTTGCACTATCTTAAGGGCTTAATCAAATCATAATGGACTTTGAGGACAACAGAGAGGAGATGCTAGGGGAATTGTTCAAAAAAAAGAAAGGCTCAATGACAGACAATTCAAAAACTGGCAACCCAAAGAGCGAGGGCTTAAAAGATAAGTTTTTTCGTTTAGAAAAATTAAAAAAACAAGAACTTGGAAAATGGTGGGACGGGGCAACACTAAAAAAATATCTTGAAAATAAGAGGATACCCCGAGGTTTACGTATCTTGATTTTTCCGAATTATGAGGATTTGGAAAGTGATCTATTGGAAGAGTGGGAGGAAGGCCTCTATGATGCCTCATATAGAATGATGAGGATTCTAATAGCTAATTCTGAGAGAAGGGTAAAAAGATCAGAGAAGAGATAGTCAAACTTGAGAAAGAAATATCTGAATTAAATCTGAAAGATTGAACACATGTGTTTTCTCTTCTCTGATCAGGTCTCTTTTTACTTGGATCTAAAAACCGAGTCTCCAATAGAGTTTTCTATCTATGAATATTGAGGAGAATACGTCTTACTGCTTCGGTAAGATCTATATCCATATTATCAGGAAACAAATTGATTGTCAGTCACATAAATTGGATCTTTTCGAATAAAGTAGTGACAATAAATCCTTTTTCTTCGGTTTCCCCTTATTATTATAGTTTTTCTATAATTTACAATAATCAAAAGATGCTGTGGGTATCACCTAACATTTGGAAATAATTTCTTTAAAGTGCTGTGTTCAGCAGGTTTCTTGAGGTCAGGAGTCCACAATGATTTAATGACTTGAAAGTCCAAATCAATAATTTTCACGAGACTTACCTGAGTTGTTATACAAATGTAAATTCACTGTATTTTATGTATATACAGCCCAACCATATTGTATATATTTTTAAACAAATGTTGTGTCAATTTGTTATATATGTTGTAAATATTGTAAATATAACGTATATTATGTATACTTATTTGTAGCCCTGAAGAAGTCCTTGATGGACGAAACGCGTAGGCTACAATCTCTTTTAAGAAGAATTTGAATAAAGAATTGGAACAAGACCAGACCTGCTGAATCATTCTTTGAACTTATTTTTTATTAACTGTTGCAATCTGAATTTGTTTGGAGTGCTGGATCAAATTTGTGTTTTGATGATTTGTGGGATCTTGTATCCTAGGGGACTTAAGGGTATTGAGTCTCAGGTCCCTGGCACCCGGTTAGCTTGAATGACTTTTTACCCTACACAAGGGATAGGTGCAGTCACAATTGCCCCATACCCTTCTTCGCTGTGCTTTTGCTTTAATTGGGCAGACTTGCACTATCTTAAGGGCTTAATCAAATCATAATGGACTTTGAGGACAACAGAGAGGAGATGCTAGGGGAATTGTTAAAAAAAAGAAAGGCTCAATGACAGACAATTCAAAAACTGGCAACCCAAAGAGCGAGGGCTTAAAAGATAAGTTTTTTCGTTTAGAAAAATTAAAAAAACAAGAACTTGGAAAATGGTGGGACGGGGCAACACTAAAAAAATATCTTGAAAATAAGAGGATACCCCGAGGTTTACGTATCTTGATTTTTCCGAATTATGAGGATTTGGAAAGTGATCTATTGGAAGAGTGGGAGGAAGGCCTCTATGATGCCTCATATAGAATGATGAGGATTCTAATAGCTAATTCTGAGAGAAGGGTAAAAAAGATCAGAGAAGAGATAGTCAAACTTGAGAAAGAAATATCTGAATTAAATCTGAAAGATTGAACACATGTGTTTTCTCTTCTCTGATCAGGTCTCTTTTTACTTGGATCTAAAAACCGAGTCTCCAATAGAGTTTTCTATCTATGAATATTGAGGAGAATACGTCTTACTGCTTCGGTAAGATCTATATCCATATTATCAGGAAACAAATTGATTGTCAGTCACATAAATTGGATCTTTTCGAATAAAGTAGTGACAATAAATCCTTTTTCTTCGGTTTCCCCTTATTATTATAGTTTTTCTATAATTTACAATAATCAAAAGATGCTGTGGGTATCACCTAACATTTGGAAATAATTTCTTTAAAGTGCTGTGTTCAGCAGGTTTCTTGAGGTCAGGAGTCCACAATGATTTAATGACTTGAAAGTCCAAATCAATAATTTTCACGAGACTTACCTGAGTTGTTATACAAATGTAAATTCACTGTATTTTATGTATATACAGCCCAACCATATTGTATATATTTTTAAACAAATGTTGTGTCAATTTGTTATATATGTTGTAAATATTGTAAATATAACGTATATTATGTATACTTATTTGTAGCCCTGAAGAAGTCCTTGATGGACGAAACGCGTAGGCTACAATCTCTTTTTAAGAAGAATTTGAATAAAGAATTGGAACAAGACCAGACCTGCTGAATCATTCTTTGAACTTATTTTTTATTAACTGTTGCAATCTGAATTTGTTTGGAGTGCTGGATCAAATTTGTGTTTTGATGATTTGTGGGATCTTGTATCCTAGGGGACTTAAGGGTATTGAGTCTCAGGTCCCTGGCACCCGGTTAGCTTGAATGACTTTTTACCCTACACAAGGGATAAGTGCAGTCACAATTGCCCCATACCCTTCTTCGCTGTGCTTTTGCTTTAATTGGGCAGACTTGCACTATCTTAAGGGCTTAATCAAATCATAATGGACTTTGAGGACAACAGAGAGGAGATGCTAGGGGAATTGTTAAAAAAAAAGAAAGGCTCAATGACAGACAATTCAAAAACTGGCAACCCAAAGAGCGAGGGCTTAAAAGATAAGTTTTTTCGTTTAGAAAAATTAAAAAACAAGAACTTGGAAAATGGTGGGACAGGGCAACACTAAAAAAATATCTTGAAAATAAGAGGATACCCCGAGGTTTACGTATCTTGATTTTTCCGAATTATGAGGATTTGGAAAGTGATCTATTGGAAGAGTGGGAGGAAGGCCTCTATGATGCCTCATATAGAATGATGAGGATTCTAATAGCTAATTCTGAGAGAAGGGTAAAAAAGATCAGAGAAGAGATAGTCAAACTTGAGAAAGAAATATCTGAATTAAATCTGAAAGATTGAACACATGTGTTTTCTCTTCTCTGATCAGGTCTCTTTTTACTTGGATCTAAAAACCGAGTCTCCAATAGAGTTTTCTATCTATGAATATTGAGGAGAATACGTCTTACTGCTTCGGTAAGATCTATATCCATATTATCAGGAAACAAATTGATTGTCAGTCACATAAATTGGATCTTTTCGAATAAAGTAGTGACAATAAATCCTTTTTCTTCGGTTTCCCCTTATTATTATAGTTTTTCTATAATTTACAATAATCAAAAGATGCTGTGGGTATCACCTAACATTTGGAAATAATTTCTTTAAAGTGCTGTGTTCAGCAGGTTTCTTGAGGTCAGGAGTCCACAATGATTTAATGACTTGAAAGTCCAAATCAATAATTTTCACGAGACTTACCTGAGTTGTTATACAAATGTAAATTCACTGTATTTTATGTATATACAGCCCAACCATATTGTATATATTTTTAAACAAATGTTGTGTCAATTTGTTATATATGTTGTAAATATTGTAAATATAACGTATATTATGTATACTTATTTGTAGCCCTGAAGAAGTCCTTGATGGACGAAACGCGTAGGCTACAATCTCTTTTTAAGAAGAATTTGAATAAAGAATTGGAACAAGACCAGACCTGCTGAATCATTCTTTGAACTTATTTTTTATTAACTGTTGCAATCTGAATTTGTTTGGAGTGCTGGATCAAATTTGTGTTTTGATGATTTGTGGGATCTTGTATCCTAGGGGACTTAAGGGTATTGAGTCTCAGGTCCCTGGCACCCGGTTAGCTTGAATGACTTTTACCCTACACAAGGGATAAGTGCAGTCACAATTGCCCCATACCCTTCTTCGCTGTGCTTTTGCTTTAATTGGGCAGACTTGCACTATCTTAAGGGCTTAATCAAATCATAATGGACTTTGAGGACAACAGAGAGGAGATGCTAGGGGAATTGTTAAAAAAAAAGAAAGGCTCAATGACAGACAATTCAAAAACTGGCAACCCAAAGAGCGAGGGCTTAAAAGATAAGTT
This sequence comes from Calotriton arnoldi, assembly GCA_963921515.1. Classification (NCBI taxonomy): domain Eukaryota; kingdom Metazoa; phylum Chordata; class Amphibia; order Caudata; family Salamandridae; genus Calotriton; species Calotriton arnoldi. Next base: position 123,956 of record CAWUFW010017106.1, read on the forward strand.
TTTTCGTTTAGAAAAATTAAAAAAACAAGAACTTGGAAAATGGTGGGACGGGGCAACACTAAAAAATATCTTGAAAATAAGAGGATACCCCGAGGTTTACGTATCTTGATTTTTCCGAATTATGAGGATTTGGAAAGTGATCTATTGGAAGAGTGGGAGGAAGGCCTCTATGATGCCTCATATAGAATGATGAGGATTCTAATAGCTAATTCTGAGAGAAGGGTAAAAAAGATCAGAGAAGAGATAGTCAAACTTGAGAAAGAAATATCTGAATTAAATCTGAAAGATTGAACACATGTGTTTTCTCTTCTCTGATCAGGTCTCTTTTTACTTGGATCTAAAAACCGAGTCTCCAATAGAGTTTTCTATCTATGAATATTGAGGAGAATACGTCTTACTGCTTCGGTAAGATCTATATCCATATTATCAGGAAACAAATTGATTGTCAGTCACATAAATTGGATCTTTTCGAATAAAGTAGTGACAATAAATCCTTTTTCTTCGGTTTCCCCTTATTATTATAGTTTTTCTATAATTTACAATAATCAAAAGATGCTGTGGGTATCACCTAACATTTGGAAATAATTTCTTTAAAGTGCTGTGTTCAGCAGGTTTCTTGAGGTCAGGAGTCCACAATGATTTAATGACTTGAAAGTCCAAATCAATAATTTTCACGAGACTTACCTGAGTTGTTATACAAATGTAAATTCACTGTATTTTATGTATATACAGCCCAACCATATTGTATATATTTTTAAACAAATGTTGTGTCAATTTGTTATATATGTTGTAAATATTGTAAATATAACGTATATTATGTATACTTATTTGTAGCCCTGAAGAAGTCCTTGATGGACGAAACGCGTAGGCTACAATCTCTTTTTAAGAAGAATTTGAATAAAGAATTGGAACAAGACCAGACCTGCTGAATCATTCTTTGAACTTATTTTTTATTAACTGTTGCAATCTGAATTTGTTTGGAGTGCTGGATCAAATTTGTGTTTTGAAGATTTGTGGGATCTTGTATCCTAGGGGACTTAAGGGTATTGAGTCTCAGGTCCCTGGCACCCGGTTAGCTTGAATGACTTTTTACCCTACACAAGGGATAAGTGCAGTCACAATTGCCCCATACCCTTCTTCGCTGTGCTTTTGCTTTAATTGGGCAGACTTGCACTATCTTAAGGGCTTAATCAAATCATAATGGACTTTGAGGACAACAGAGAGGAGATGCTAGGGGAATTGTTAAAAAAAAAGAAAGGCTCAATGACAGACAATTCAAAAACTGGCAACCCAAAGAGCGAGGGCTTAAAAGATAAGTTTTTTCGTTTAGAAAAATTAAAAAAACAAGAACTTGGAAAATGGTGGGACAGGGCAACACTAAAAAAATATCTTGAAAATAAGAGGATACCCCGAGGTTTACGTATCTTGATTTTTCCGAATTATGAGGATTTGGAAAGTGATCTATTGGAAGAGTGGGAGGAAGGCCTCTATGATGCCTCATATAGAATGATGAGGATTCTAATAGCTAATTCTGAGAGAAGGGTAAAAAAGATCAGAGAAGAGATAGTCAAACTTGAGAAAGAAATATCTGAATTAAATCTGAAAGATTGAACACGTGTTTTCTCTTCTCTGATCAGGTCTCTTTTTACTTGGATCTAAAAACCGAGTCTCCAATAGAGTTTTCTATCTATGAATATTGAGGAGAATACGTCTTACTGCTTCGGTAAGATCTATATCCATATTATCAGGAAACAAATTGATTGTCAGTCACATAAATTGGATCTTTTCGAATAAAGTAGTGACAATAAATCCTTTTTCTTCGGTTTCCCCTTATTATTATAGTTTTTCTATAATTTACAATAATCAAAAGATGCTGTGGGTATCACCTAACATTTGGAAATAATTTCTTTAAAGTGCTGTGTTCAGCAGGTTTCTTGAGGTCAGGAGTCCACAATGATTTAATGACTTGAAAGTCCAAATCAATAATTTTCACGAGACTTACCTGAGTTGTTATACAAATGTAAATTCACTGTATTTTATGTATATACAGCCCAACCATATTGTATATATTTTTAAACAAATGTTGTGTCAATTTGTTATATATGTTGTAAATATTGTAAATATAACGTATATTATGTATACTTATTTGTAGCCCTGAAGAAGTCCTTGATGGACGAAACGCGTAGGCTACAATCTCTTTTTAAGAAGAATTTGAATAAAGAATTGGAACAAGACCAGACCTGCTGAATCATTCTTTGAACTTATTTTTTATTAACTGTTGCAATCTGAATTTGTTTGGAGTGCTGGATCAAATTTGTGTTTTGAAGATTTGTGGGATCTTGTATCCTAGGGGACTTAAGGGTATTGAGTCTCAGGTCCCTGGCACCCGGTTAGCTTGAATGACTTTTTACCCTACACAAGGGATAAGTGCAGTCACAATTGCCCCATACCCTTCTTCGCTGTGCTTTTGCTTTAATTGGGCAGACTTGCACTATCTTAAGGGCTTAATCAAATCATAATGGACTTTGAGGACAACAGAGAGGAGATGCTAGGGGAATTGTTAAAAAAAAAGAAAGGCTCAATGACAGACAATTCAAAAACTGGCAACCCAAAGAGCGAGGGCTTAAAAGATAAGTTTTTTCGTTTAGAAAAATTAAAAAAACAAGAACTTGGAAAATGGTGGGACGGGGCAACACTAAAAAAATATCTTGAAAATAAGAGGATACCCCGAGGTTTACGTATCTTGATTTTTCCGAATTATGAGGATTTGGAAAGTGATCTATTGGAAGAGTGGGAGGAAGGCCTCTATGATGCCTCATATAGAATGATGAGGATTCTAATAGCTAATTCTGAGAGAAGGGTAAAAAAGATCAGAGAAGAGATAGTCAAACTTGAGAAAGAAATATCTGAATTAAATCTGAAAGATTGAACACATGTGTTTTCTCTTCTCTGATCAGGTCTCTTTTTACTTGGATCTAAAAACCGAGTCTCCAATAGAGTTTTCTATCTATGAATATTGAGGAGAATACGTCTTACTGCTTCGGTAAGATCTATATCCATATTATCAGGAAACAAATTGATTGTCAGTCACATAAATTGGATCTTTTCGAATAAAGTAGTGACAATAAATCCTTTTTCTTCGGTTTCCCCTTATTATTATAGTTTTTCTATAATTTACAATAATCAAAAGATGCTGTGGGTATCACCTAACATTTGGAAATAATTTCTTTAAAGTGCTGTGTTCAGCAGGTTTCTTGAGGTCAGGAGTCCACAATGATTTAATGACTTGAAAGTCCAAATCAATAATTTTCAAGAGACTTACCTGAGTTGTTATACAGATGTAAATTCACTGTATTTTATGTATATACAGCCCAACCATATTGTATATATTTTTAAACAAATGTTGTGTCAATTTGTTATATATGTTGTAAATATTGTAAATATAACGTATATTATGTATACTTATTTGTAGCCCTGAAGAAGTCCTTGATGGACGAAACGCGTAGGCTACAATCTCTTTTAAGAAGAATTTGAATAAAGAATTGGAACAAGACCAGACCTGCTGAATCATTCTTTGAACTTATTTTTTATTAACTGTTGCAATCTGAATTTGTTTGGAGTGCTGGATCAAATTTGTGTTTTGATGATTTGTGGGATCCTGTATCCTAGGGGACTTAAGGGTATTGAGTCTCAGGTCCCTGGCACCCGGTTAGCTTGAATGACTTTTTACCCTACACAAGGGATAGGTGCAGTCACAATTGCCCCATACCCTTCTTCGCTGTGCTTTTGCTTTAATTGGGTAGACTTGCACTATCTTAAGGGCTTAATCAAATCATAATGGACTTTGAGGACAACAGAGAGGAGATGCTAGGGGAATTGTTCAAAAAAAAGAAAGGCTCAATGACAGACAATTCAAAAACTGGCAACCCAAAGAGCGAGGGCTTAAAAGATAAGTTTTTTCGTTTAGAAAAATTAAAAAAACAAGAACTTGGAAAATGGTGGGACGGGGCAACACTAAAAAAATATCTTGAAAATAAGAGGATACCCCGAGGTTTACGTATCTTGATTTTTCCGAATTATGAGGATTTGGAAAGTGATCTATTGGAAGAGTGGGAGGAAGGCCTCTATGATGCCTCATATAGAATGATGAGGATTCTAATAGCTAATTCTGAGAGAAGGGTAAAAAGATCAGAGAAGAGATAGTCAAACTTGAGAAAGAAATATCTGAATTAAATCTGAAAGATTGAACACATGTGTTTTCTCTTCTCTGATCAGGTCTCTTTTTACTTGGATCTAAAAACCGAGTCTCCAATAGAGTTTTCTATCTATGAATATTGAGGAGAATACGTCTTACTGCTTCGGTAAGATCTATATCCATATTATCAGGAAACAAATTGATTGTCAGTCACATAAATTGGATCTTTTCGAATAAAGTAGTGACAATAAATCCTTTTTCTTCGGTTTCCCCTTATTATTATAGTTTTTCTATAATTTACAATAATCAAAAGATGCTGTGGGTATCACCTAACATTTGGAAATAATTTCTTTAAAGTGCTGTGTTCAGCAGGTTTCTTGAGGTCAGGAGTCCACAATGATTTAATGACTTGAAAGTCCAAATCAATAATTTTCACGAGACTTACCTGAGTTGTTATACAAATGTAAATTCACTGTATTTTATGTATATACAGCCCAACCATATTGTATATATTTTTAAACAAATGTTGTGTCAATTTGTTATATATGTTGTAAATATTGTAAATATAACGTATATTATGTATACTTATTTGTAGCCCTGAAGAAGTCCTTGATGGACGAAACGCCTAGGCTACAATCTCTTTTAAGAAGAATTTGAATAAAGAATTGGAACAAGACCAGACCTGCTGAATCATTCTTTGAACTTATTTTTTATTAACTGTTGCAATCTGAATTTGTTTGGAGTGCTGGATCAAATTTGTGTTTTGATGATTTGTGGGATCTTGTATCCTAGGGGACTTAAGGGTATTGAGTCTCAGGTCCCTGGCACCCGGTTAGCTTGAATGACTTTTTACCCTACACAAGGGATAGGTGCAGTCACAATTGCCCCATACCTTTCTTCGCTGTGCTTTTGCTTTAATTGGGTAGACTTGCACTATCTTAAGGGCTTAATCAAATCATAATGGACTTTGAGGACAACAGAGAGGAGATGCTAGGGGAATTGTTAAAAAAAAAGAAAGGCTCAATGACAGACAATTCAAAAACTGGCAACCCAAAGAGCGAGGGCTTAAAAGATAAGTTTTTACGTTTAGAAAAATTAAAAAAACAAGAACTTGGAAAATGGTGGGACGGGGCAACACTAAAAAAATATCTTGAAAATAAGAGGATACCCCGAGGTTTACGTATCTTGATTTTTCCGAATTATGAGGATTTGGAAAGTGATCTATTGGAAGAGTGGGAGGAAGGCCTCTATGATGCCTCATATAGAATGATGAGGATTCTAATAGCTAATTCTGAGAGAAGGGTAAAAAAGATCAGAGAAGAGATAGTCAAACTTGAGAAAGAAATATCTGAATTAAATCTGAAAGATTGAACACGTGTTTTCTCTTCTCTGATCAGGTCTCTTTTACTTGGATCTAAAAACCGAGTCTCCAATAGAGTTTTCTGTCTATGAATATTGAGGAGAATACGTCTTACTGCTTCGGTAAGATCTATATCCATATTATCAGGAAACAAATTGATTGTCAGTCACATAAATTGGATCTTTTCGAATAAAGTAGTGACAATAAATCCTTTTTCTTCGGTTTCCCCTTATTATTATAGTTTTTCTATAATTTACAATAAACAAAAGATGCTGTGGGTATCACCTAACATTTGGAAATAATTTCTTTAAAGTGCTGTGTTCAGCAGGTTTCTTGAGGTCAGGAGTCCACAATGATTTAATGACTTGAAAGTCCAAATCAATTATGTTCACGAGACTTACCTGAGTTGTTATACAAATGTAAATTCACTGTATTTTATGTATATACAGCCCAACCATATTGTATATATTTTTAAACAAATGTTGTGTCAATTTGTTATATATGTTGTAAATATTGTAAATATAACGTATATTATGTATACTTATTTGTAGCCCTGAAGAAGTCCTTGATGGACGAAACGCGTAGGCTACAATCTCTTTTAAGAAGAATTTGAATAAAGAATTGGAACAAGACCAGACCTGCTGAATCATTCTTTGAACTTATTTTTTATTAACTGTTGCAATCTGAATTTGTTTGGAGTGCTGGATCAAATTTGTGTTTTGAAGATTTGTGGGATCTTGTATCCTAGGGGACTTAAGGGTATTGAGTCTCAGGTCCCTGGCACCCGGTTAGCTTGAATGACTTTTTACCCTACACAAGGGATAAGTGCAGTCACAATTGCCCCATACCCTTCTTCGCTGTGCTTTTGCTTTAATTGGGCAGACTTGCACTATCTTAAGGGCTTAATCAAATCATAATGGACTTTGAGGACAACAGAGAGGAGATGCTAGGGGAATTGTTAAAAAAAAAGAAAGGCTCAATGACAGACAATTCAAAAACTGGCAACCCAAAGAGCGAGGGCTTAAAAGATAAGTTTTTTCGTTTAGAAAAATTAAAAAACAAGAACTTGGAAAATGGTGGGACAGGGCAACACTAAAAAAATATCTTGAAAATAAGACGATACCCCGAGGTTTACGTATCTTGATTTTTCCGAATTATGAGGATTTGGATAGTGATCTATTGGAAGAGTGGGAGGAAGGCCTCTATGATGCCTCATATAGAATGATGAGGATTTTAATAGCTAATTCTGAGAGAAGGGTAAAAAAGATCAGAGAAGAGATAGTCAAACTTGAGAAAGAAATATCTGAATTAAATCTGAAAGATTGAACACGTGTTTTCTCTTCTCTGATCAGGTCTCTTTTTACTTGGATCTAAAAACCGAGTCTCCAATAGAGTTTTCTATCTATGAATATTGAGGAGAATACGTCTTACTGCTTCGGTAAGATCTATATCCATATTATCAGGAAACAAATTGATTGTCAGTCACATAAATTGGATCTTTTCGAATAAAGTAGTGACAATAAATCCTTTTTCTTCGGTTTCCCCTTATTATTATAGTTTTTCTATAATTTACAATAATCAAAAGATGCTGTGGGTATCACCTAACATTTGGAAATAATTTCTTTAAAGTGCTGTGTTCAGCAGGTTTCTTGAGGTCAGGAGTCCACAATGATTTAATGACTTGAAAGTCCAAATCAATAATTTTCACGAGACTTACCTGAGTTGTTATACAAATGTAAATTCACTGTATTTTATGTATATACAGCCCAACCATATTGTATATATTTTTAAACAAATGTTGTGTCAATTTGTTATATATGTTGTAAATATTGTAAATATAACGTATATTATGTATACTTATTTGTAGCCCTGAAGAAGTCCTTGATGGACGAAACGCGTAGGCTACAATCTCTTTTTAAGAAAAATTGGAATAAAGAATTGGAACAAGACCAGACCTTCTGAATCATTCTTTGAACTTATTTTTTATTAACTGTTGCAATCTGAATTTGTTTGGAGTGCTGGATCAAATTTGTGTTTTGATGATTTGTGGGATCTTGTATCCTAGGGGACTTAAGGGTATTGACTCTCAGGTCCCTGGCACCCGGTTAGCTTGAATGACTTTTACCCTACACAAGGGATAAGTGCAGTCACAATTGCCCCATACCCTTCTTCGCTGTGCTTTTGCTTTAATTGGGCAGACTTGCACTATCTTAAGGGCTTAATCAAATCATAATGGACTTTGAGGACAACAGAGAGGAGATGCTAGGGGAATTGTTCAAAAAAAAAGAAAGGCTCAATGACAGACAATTCAAAAACTGGCAACCCAAAGAGCGAGGGCTTAAAAGATAAGTTTTTTCGTTTCGAAAAATTAAAAAAACAAGAACTTGGAAAATGGTAGGACGGGGCAACACTAAAAAAATATCTTGAAAATAAGAGGATACCCCGAGGTTTACGTATCTTGATTTTTCCGAATTATGAGGATTTGGAAAGTGATCTATTGGAAGAGTGGGAGGAAGGCCTCTATGATGCCTCATATAGAATGATGAGGATTCTAATAGCTAATTCTGAGAGAAGGGTAAAAAGATCAGAGAAGAGATAGTCAAACTTGAGAAAGAAATATCTGAATTAAATCTGAAAGATTGAACACGTGTTTTCTCTTCTCTGATCAGGTCTCTTTTTACTTGGATCTAAAACCGAGTCTCCAATAGAGTTTTCTATCTATGAATATTGAGGAGAATACGTCTTACTGCTTCGGTAAGATCTATATCCATATTATCAGGAAACAAATTGATTGTCAGTCACATAAATTGGATCTTTTCGAATAAAGTAGTGACAATAAATCCTTTTTCTTCGGTTTCCCCTTATTATTATAGTTTTTCTATAATTTACAATAATCAAAAGATGCTGTGGGTATCACCTAACATTTGGAAATAATTTCTTTAAAGTGCTGTGTTCAGCAGGTTTCTTGAGGTCAGGAGTCCACAATGATTTAATGACTTGAAAGTCCAAATCAATAATTTTCACGAGACTTACCTGAGTTGTTATACAAATGTAAATTCACTGTATTTTATGTATATACAGCCCAACCATATTGTATATATTTTTAAACAAATGTTGTGTCAATTTGTTATATATGTTGTAAATATTGTAAATATAACGTATATTATGTATACTTATTTGTAGCCCTGAAGAAGTCCTTGATGGACGAAACACGTAGGCTACAATCTCTTTTAAGAAGAATTTGAATAAAGAATTGGAACAAGACCAGACCTGCTGAATCATTCTTTGAACTTATTTTTTATTAACTGTTGCAATCTGAATTTGTTTGGAGTGCTGGATCAAATTTGTGTTTTGATGATTTGTGGGATCCTGTATCCTAGGGGACTTAAGGGTATTGAGTCTCAGGTCCCTGGCACCCGGTTAGCTTGAATGACTTTTACCCTACACAAGGGATAAGTGCAGTCACAATTGCCCCATACCCTTCTTCGCTGTGCTTTTGCTTTAATTGGGCAGACTTGCACTATCTTAAGGGCTTAATCAAATCATAATGGACTTTGAGGACAACAGAGAGGAGATGCTAGGGGAATTGTTCAAAAAGAAGAAAGGCTCAATGACAGACAATTCAAAAACTGGCAACCCAAAGAGCAAGGGCTTAAAAGATAAGTTTTTTCGTTTAGAAAAATTAAAAAAACAAGAACTTGGAAAATGGTGGGACGGGGCAACACTAAAAAAATATCTTGAAAATAAGAGGATACCCCGAGGTTTACGTATCTTGATTTTTCCGAATTATGAGGATTTGGAAAGTGATCTATTGGAAGAGTGGGAGGAAGGCCTCTATGATGCCTCATATAGAATGATGAGGATTCTAATAGCTAATTCTGAGAGAAGGGTAAAAAGATCAGAGAAGAGATAGTCAAACTTGAGAAAGAAATATCTGAATTAAATCTGAAAGATTGAACACATGTGTTTTCTCTTCTCTGATCAGGTCTCTTTTTACTTGGATCTAAAAACCGAGTCTCCAATAGAGTTTTCTATCTATGAATATTGAGGAGAATACGTCTTACTGCTTCGGTAAGATCTATATCCATATTATCAGGAAACAAATTGATTGTCAGTCACATAAATTGGATCTTTTCAAATAAAGTAGTGACAATAAATCCTTTTTCTTCGGTTTCCCCTTATTATTATAGTTTTTCTATAATTTACAATAATCAAAAGATGCTGTGGGTATCACCTAACATTTGGAAATAATTTCTTTAAAGTGCTGTGTTCAGCAGGTTTCTTGAGGTCAGGAGTCCACAATGATTTAATGACTTGAAAGTCCAAATCAATAATTTTCACGAGACTTACCTGAGTTGTTATACAAATGTAAATTCACTGTATTTTATGTATATACAGCCCAACCATATTGTATATATTTTTAAACAAATGTTGTGTCAATTTGTTATATATGTTGTAAATATTGTAAATATAACGTATATTATGTATACTTATTTGTAGCCCTGAAGAAGTCCTTGATGGACGAAACGCGTAGGCTACAATCTCTTTTAAGAAGAATTTGAATAAAGAATTGGAACAAGACCAGACCTGCTGAATCATTCTTTGAACTTATTTTTTATTAACTGTTGCAATCTGAATTTGTTTGGAGTGCTGGATCAAATTTGTGTTTTGATGGAATGTTGAAAGCTGGCTGAAGAAAACCTCTGTCACTGCCTTACAGCGGTTTTCCACTGGATGAAAGCCAATCATCTAAAATGCAACTCAGAGAAGACTGAAATTATGCCTTTGGGACAAGGGAACACCTTCTCCCCCAATCTATGGTGGCCCTCGGACATCCCTCCCCCCCCCCGTACAGTAAAGGTAGTCAGAAATTTGGGGGCAAATTTGACTCAACACTATCCTTTCACCAGCAATAATTAGCAGTAGCTGGGACCTGCTTCCATATGATAAAATAACTTAAAAAGTTCTTTGATTTACTCCCCAACACGGCGAGACAAGCAGTTGCAGTGGCCCTAATTACATCTAGATTGGACTACTGCAACAGCCTCTATGCGGGTGCCAACAAGTCGGTTCTGCACAAATTACAGATGGTACAAAACGCAGCAGCCCGCTTAGTGCTAAAATGGCCCAGGAAGTCATCAGCATCGGCTGCACTTGAAGCACTACATTGGCTACTAATCCATAAAAGAATCTTGTTCAAGATCCTTATAATCACCTTTAGAATCTTCCACTCCTCAGGCCCTCACTACCTTCGGCACAGGTTTGCGCGCTATGTACCATCTCGCACTCAGATCATCCAACGACAATTTACTAAAACTTCCAGTATTCAGATGTGTCTCAAAAGGGGGAAAATCAATTGCAGTGATCGGCACTAAAGCCTGGAACCAACTCCCCAATCACCTTCGCCTTATCCAATCAGAATCTTTGTTCAGGAAGGCCCTGAAGACATGGATTTTTAAGGCACCTGACACACTATGTATAGCACTCATCTAACCCAAATTTCACCCTCAGTTACCCTGTCTACCAAGTGACCTACTTGGCACCATGATACTCCTCGGAGTGATAGCTGCGCTCTATAAATGTCTGTTAACATAACATAACAAAGCTCCATTGAAGATAATAGAGTAGCTCAGGATCGGTAATGGCCAGTATAGGCCTTGTGCTCCAACATTTCAATGCTTGTCTTTCTGTTTCTCCCTGCTTAATATACACATTCTACCCTCTGTGGGTGGAATGCACTAAAAGCGTTATAGCCCTTTTGCCTCATACTATCTTGGTTGCTAAAGATCCTCACACTTATTATAGGCGCTCATCTATGGCTCAGACTATAACTCGAGTTCAAGGCCTTTAACAACTGGTATAGCCCTCGGTAGCGGCTACAAAGGTATATTCATGACTACATACCTCTTAACTCTTGAGTACAAATAAAACTTTTGGGTGCTATGAGAAACCTTGAGGTATTAAAAGAATCTATAAGTTCACTTTGGATCAGATGTAGAAAAAGTCTAGTATGCCATGTAGGATATCACCAGCATAAGAACTGTCAGAAACGCCATTCAGTACTGCTTCCAAGGACTATCAAATGGTCTTATCTAATGCTTAATGACATTTTAAACACCTACTTATATTTATTTATCGAAGCCCAGGAAATAAGTCATAATGCTTTTTTACTTCTTTTTTCCTTTTGAATCTGTTTTTAATCAATCATCATTTTATATTCTAGTTGATATATGCATTGTGATTGAGTTAATGTAAAATCTATACAATAAATATTTTATTCATATATACATACCAGCATGAGGCACCCTCTGTACTCCTTAAATAGAGAATACTCCATCTGTGTGGTGGAGTGGAATTGAAAAATGTCACTGCCCATGGCAGAACACATCCTTGCACTGACCTTATGTTTCATTAGGGACTGTCTCCAAAACTTGTTATATTTTTATAAGTGTACTTGGAAAATGAAAATGTGAATGGGTGAGTGAGTATTTGATTTTTTTGTGTTTTGATCATTTTGTTTATTGATAGCATTCCGTTTCACAAACTGAACTGCTGAGAGGGTATAGTCATGTTTTAAATACTCTGTTGAACCTCAAAAGGTTAGTGTTGTGGCATAGTGCTAGGGAGGTCAGTACCTTTGCACCACTGAAGCAACAACTATTGTGTGTTGTAGCAGAATATAGTGAATTATCACCCGCATATATAGCGTGACGATAATATTGATAGAGTTAATAAGATTAAATCTACACTTACCTTAAAGATATTGCCTACTTTAACCCTTTTTGCTTTTAGGGACTGTTTAAGTCACCCTAGGGAAAGGGTTTAGACAAAGGTTTATGATTGTTACTGTTAATAGGTTTGTATACAAGACATAGATTGTGAAGTGAAGTGCAGATAGAGGTCAAAGTAGGTGGCTACATATCAAGTTGATAAAAGCCCAATATCATTATGGCAGCTGTTCTTTAACAGCTGCATCCTATGTTACATGGCTATGGGCAAATCTAAGTTAACTTCTATACAGCGGTCAGAAACATTCAAAGCCAATATTTTATGGGATAAGAAAATCGAAGAATTTGAAATGAAGTTAGAAGAATGTGCTTGTTATTGGGATGCCATGTTAAACTTTGAGTTGATTTTCATACCAAGGTTTCTCACACAGTTAACAAAGATGAGAGGTTCTGAGGGGGATCAGGGCCAGATGAAAAGATGCCATTATGGAGTATTGACTGACGGCAGCAGGATCTCGCTTTTGTCGGCATTCAGATTTAATCTATTTTGAGGCATCCAAATGTCTGTCACTGTTAGGCAGATATCAATGTTGGTGAAAGTTTCTGATAGAGAGGTCAAATCTTTTAGCACAATATAGGTGTTGGCCCTGCAATCCTTGGCATGGCTTTCCCCAACTTTTTGCATTCAATCCTCCTGTTTTTGCTGACTTCATTTTTGCTGGCCTTAGGACTGTCTATACTTTACCACTGCTAACCAATGCTAAAATGCTTGTGCTCTCTAACTAAAACATGGTAACATTGGCTTACACCCAATTGGCACATTTAATTTACACCTTAGTCCCTAGTAATGTGGGACTACATAAACCCAGGGCCTGTGAATTAAATGCTACTAGTGGGCCTTTTCCCAGGCCTAAACCTCCCTTTTAATACATATAAGTCACCCCTAGGTTAGGCCCTGAACAGCCCATAGGGCAGCGTGGAGTGTATTTAAAAAGTTGGACATGTACTTTTAGGTTTTACATGGTCTAGTAGTGAAAAACTTCCAAATTCGTTTTTCACTATTGTGAGGCCTACCTTTCCAATATGATAACATTGGGTTAATTAATTAAATGTAATAAGTGATAACTTTCAATGGGGAAAAGGTCGGAATATCAAGTTTAGTGTCTAAAGAATTGTAATTTAAAACCCTCTTTAATGGTAAGTTGAATTTTAAACTTTTAGAAAGTTGGCATTTTCTTGTCCTAACCATTTGGTGCCTGCAGCCTACACCCTTGGTAAATTTACTTGGTGTAGCTGGCAGATGGTCTTTGTGTATTGCTCCCAGACTAGGTGTTGGCAGGATGGGCCATCTCTGACTTGATGAGGGGGAGGAGCTGTCACCTGGCACACTTTCACATCATAAAGCCTCTGCCTGAGCTCACTCACAAAGGGGTTGACACTAGTCTTTTGTGCCCCTAGACATGCTAGGGCCAAGGCAGGGAGGCAGGAAATTCCAAACACCTCTGGGGATGAAAACCTCCAGAACCTTCTCCTACTTCAAAGCTGGCACCAGGTATACATATTGGACCCTCAGACCCAACTCTTCAGTACATCTCAGGACCTGTGAAAGACTCAGGAGGAATGCTGTGCTGTATTAAGGACTTCTACTCTGCTGCCCTGTTGCGTGAGTGAAAAGGACTTGACCTTTTTCTTAGACAAAATAAAGAAAATACAAGAATCCATTGATTCTAGTCAAAAGGATAGGCAAAATCTACCTGAAAATAATAATTCTAATACCATGGCCACCTTCCCCAGCTTAAATAATGAACAACTCATGGAACTACTTAAGAAAGTAAAATCTGGCTCTCCCAAAGATGTTTGCCCCCATATATACAAAAACAAATTTTTACTTCTTTTCCGGAGAGTATTCTCTCCCTATTGAATTTATCCCTAACACAAGGAATTGTACCATCAGCTTCCAAAGAAGCAGTGATCATTCCGCTCCAAAAAAAACCATTTGTGAACCCCCAGAAGTTGGACAATTACAGGCCTATATCTCTCCTCCCTCTTCCGGCTAAAATCCTAGAGGCACATGTAGCCAAACAACTAAGGGCCAGATGTAGGTAAAATCAGTTTAGCGAGTCCTTAATAGCGATTTTTAGGGAATCGCTATTAAGGACTCGCAAAATGCTATGTAGGTAGGAATCTCAATAATTTTAGCGATTCCTACACATTCCTTATTTGCGACTCGCAAATTGCGAATCGCAATTAAGGAATACCTTCCCATTCATTCCTATGGGCCTAGAGGCCCATAGGAATGAATGGGAAGACATTCGCAATTTGCGAGTACCCATTAGGTACTCGCAAATTGCGAATGCATTTTCAAGGGTGCAAGGGTGTCAAAAGGACACCCTGTTGCACCCCTGAAATATGTATGTGTGCACATGTGGCGCACATACATGCCCTAAGGGCATGTATGTGCGCCACATGGCACTTTGAAAAATGCAAAAAAGTTAATTTTTCAAAGAAATTGCAAATTACCACCAACTTGAAGATGGTGGTAATTTGTGATTCCTTAAGCCCAAATCGCAAACTTTCTGGGCTTCCTGCATTGCATTTAAGGAATCGCACTTTGCGATTCCTTAAATGCAGTCGCAAAATAAGGAATCGCAATTTTTGCAATTCCTTATTTTGCAAGTAGGTATTTGCCTACCTACATAGCACACAGGTAAATTGCGATCGCAAACGCTGATATTCTGCGAATTTCAGCGTTTGCGATCGCTATTTCGCTTGCTACATCTGGCCTAAGTTCCTTCATAGAAGAAACCAATTTCTTGGACCCCCATCAGGCAGGTTTTCGACCCTCTAACTCTACTGAATCTATCATCCTATCCGTCATGGACGACCTAAAAGAAAAGGCTGACGAGGTATGTACTTAGGCCTTGATCCTATTGGACCTATCTGCAGCGTTCAATACCGTTGATCATGATATCCTAATGGATCGAGTTGCTGCAGTGGGTCTTAGAGATGTCGCCCTAAACTGGATGAAATCCTTCCTAAAGGATTGTAAGCAATCAGTCCGGCTATTGCCCCACAGCTCTGCCACTGTTAGCATAAACTGTGGAGTACCTCAGGGTTCCTCTTTGTCTCCCTACCTCTCCAACATGTACATTCGACCCCTAATACATACTTTACAACAAAAGAAGGTACAAATCTACAACTATGCGGATGACATGCAGGCGATCTTTACAATCGATGAGTCATCTGACTCCAAGGAATCTTTAAGGAATACCATGTTGCTCATCAGAAATTGGATGAACTGCAACAAACTAAAACTTAACTCTGAAAAAACTAAGATTGTCATCCCCAATAATAAACTCAACCACTGGACTCCCGCTCACTGGCCAATGGAGCTTGGTCCCGCACCTATTCCTAAGAGTACAATAAAAAGGCTTGGCATACAAATTGATGCAGACCTATCCATGAGATCTCAGATAAGTTCGGTCACATCCTCCTGCTTTCTTCAACTACGGGAATTTAGGAAAATTAGAAGATTCTTCAGTAGAGAGGTGTTGGACTTGGCCCTTTTTGGCTGAAGTTCCCTAAACGTTTTGCTTTCTCCCTAGACCTTTTTTCTGACATGGTGTTGCCAACTTAGATGCTTTGGGCACTTTGCCACTGCTGATCAGTGTCAAAGTGCAAGTGCTCCCTGTAGAAAGTGTAATGGTAATTGGTTGTCCATGATTGGTATGTTTGCCTTACTAGTAAAGTCCCTAGTAAAGTGCACTATGTGTGCCAGGGCTAGTAATGCAAGTGCTACTAGTGGGCCTGCAGCACTAATTGTGCCACCCACACAGGTAGCCCTAAAGAGAGCACTCAGGCCTGCCACTGCAGTGCCTGCGCGCAGTTTGTTAAGCTGCCTTGTTGTCCTGACAAGTGCACCCACTTGCCAGGCCTTACCCTTCCCTTTCTATGCACATCAGACACCCCTATGGTAGGCCCAGGGTACCCCCCTGGGCAGGGTGCAGTGTATGTGAAAGGTGGGACATGTACTGAGGTGTGTACCATGTCCTAACGGTGAAATACTCTCCATTTCGTTTTTCACTGTTGAAAGGCCATCTTGCCCATAGGACAGAATGGGGAAGGCTGTGTAATATGTTTCCAGCCTATCTTCCCAAAGGCTTAAGATGGAGAGGTGAAGTTTAGTGTGCCTGAACCCACAATTTAGTGACACATCTTTTTGTGAAGGTGGTTTTTGAATTGCGTGTTTAGAAACCACTCTTTTCGAAGTGGCTGGGTTTTTGTGCTCTAACATTTCTGTGTGTCTCTGCCTGGTTGTGGATTGACTGTCTGGATTTGAATGTGATAGGCTCTGGGGAATGTCTTGACCCAGGGGAGGAGGTGAGACAGCAACAGGCTGACCTGCATCTGGAGTGTAGGGGGGAGGAGTAGCCCCTGGAGGTGAAGAGGCCTGGGTTGCTGCCATAAAACAATGGCTCCATCTCCTGCTGAGTGATTAAGGATCGACACCCACTATCAAAGGCAGAAGGTGTCACTGGCAGGGAGACACCCAGAACTGGTTTGGACAGGGGTCAGTGCCCCCCTGAACACAAAGACTTCAAAGACAGTTAGGGGTATAACTATGAGAGCTGAAACCCCTGGACTTTGGAATGGAACTGTTCAAGACTGTAAAGGATTGAAACTACTTCGTGGTCAAGAGGAACCTCTGCCAAGGAAGAACCAGCTGAAGAGACTGAAGGAAAGGACTGACCCTTGCTGTGTGTTCTGGGGCTGGCCTTCAGTTTGCTGATTTAACCAAGGAGAGTCTAAAGGGACTTTGCTGTGTGCTGTGTCCCCCTGCTTGAAAGGACTTTGCTGTGTGCTGTGTCCTGAAGTAACTTATCCCCAAGGGCCCAAGGAGAGCTGGCTCCCTGTTGTGGAAACTCAGGAACACAAAAGTTTCCAGGTGTGTCTCAGCGACGCTGTGTGCGTGTGCTCTTTGCAGCCTGAGACCCTCGTAAGAATTGCCCTGTGATCGTGGGCACCTGGAGTCCAAGCGAGTCTCAGCGACGCTGTGTGCGTGTGCTTCGTGCAGCCTGAGCCCTTTGTGAGGATTGTTCTGTGATCGTGTGCACCTGGAGTCCAAGTGAGTCTCAGCGACGCTGTGTGCGTGTGCTTTGTGCAGCCTGAGACCTTCGTGAGGATTGCCCTGTGATCGTGCACACCCGAAGTTCAAGTGTGTCTCAGCGACGCTGTGTGCGTGTGCTTTTTGCAGCCTGAGACCCTCGTAAGAATTGCCCTGTGATCGTGGGCACCAGGAGTCCAAGTGAGTCTCAGCGACGATGTGTGTGCGTGCTTCGTGCAGCCTGAGACCTTCGTGAGGATTGCCCTGTGATCGTGCACACCCGGAGTCCAAGTGAGTCTCAGCGATGCTGTGTGCGTGTGCTTTGTGCAGCCTGAGACCTTCGTGAGGATTGCCCTGTGATCGTGTGCACCCGGAACGCAAGTGAGTCTCAGTGACGCTGTGTGCGTGTGCTTCGTGTAGCCTGAGACCTTTGTGAGGAGTGCCCTGTGACCGTGCACACCCGGAGCTCAAGTGAGTCTCAGCGACGCTGTGTGCGTGTGCCCTGTTGCAGCCTGAGATCTTCGTTATCGCCATCGGCCCGGACCGGCATCCCCAGAGGAGCTGTGCCGCCGGCCCGAGCCCGCCGTTGCCAGAAGCAGGTCCTCGAACCAACCCCGCCGGGGGAGGGCCCGAGTTCCACTGCCCGGAATCAACCAAGTCGCATCGGAGGCCCAATTCGCCAGAGGAGGAGAGGAGAGCGAGGTCGCACCCCCCAGGTAACGTGTGTCGCTGCCTGGGGCGGGGTGCGGGCTCGGAGAGAGACGCTCTCGGCCTCTCCCATTCTTGCAGGGCGAGCCTCTGCTCAAGCTCGTATTGCGGCCCGTACTTGCCAAAGGAGTGGCAGTACCGGGGCCGGAGTGTGGAGCTGTACTTTGGGTTTACACCATACCCGTGTTGGGGGCATGTGTTGGCGGAAGCTGACCGCGAGTCAGTACGAGTGGCGGAGAGACCGTCTAAAGCACCGTGATCGGTGCCGGAGTGCCTTGCGCATTGCATTGTTTCTGCATTACGAACTGCCTGATTGTTGCCTTCCGCATTGCATTGTGTTTGCATAACGAACTACCTGATTGGTGCATTACGCATTGCATTAGTTTGCATTACGAACTGCCTGATTGTTGCATTACGCATTGCATTATTTTTGCATTACGAACTGCCAGATTGTTGCATTACGCATTGCATTATTTTTGCATAACGAACTACCTGATTGTTGCAGTACGCATTGCATTATTTTGGCATTACGAACTGCTTGATTGTTGCATAATGAACTGCATTACTTTTACATTGTAAAGTGCCTGATTCTTGCATTACGAACTGCATAGCATTGCATTAGGACTGCATTGGATCATCTAGAATTGCTCATCAATACCGTCAGAACCTACAAGGGCTTGCTGGCCTAATAACCAGCAAGGTGAATTATTACAAGTACGCATATGTTGGATTTTTATCGTGTGGTCTCATCGTATATCCTTTTATATAAACATATACTTGGTTTTTATGAAACTTGTGTGGAGTCCATTTGTGGTGTCATCATTGGGTCACTGAGAGCGTGGTTGCAAATACTTTACACATTTGCCCTGAAGATAAGCCTGGCTGCTCGTGCCAAGCTACCGAGGGGGTGAGCAGGGGCTATCTGAGAAGGTGTCCTTCCTTTCCCTGACTTAGGAGCAAGGGTCCCTATTTGGCCTAAGGTACCTACCTCAGCCAACTAGGGAATCCCGGCTCTAACATTGGCGGCAGCGGTTGGGACCTACTGTTGATGGTCAGCGGTTTGGAATTTGAACGTGTATTTGCAAATTCACTCACAGTGATTGGTGTACATCACTAGTTTAGCGCAGACCACGACGTAACCACATTATGCGTGTTTTGATTTTTTGGTTCTATTTTTGAGCGACCTTTAAGCCACACATCATGTCTCAGAGGAGTCAAGTAGCCAGTGAGGCTGCAGAATTAGAGTTCGACATTGAGGCATTGCTTACCTACAAAGTTGATCAATTGAGGCAATTCTGCAGAGCTTTGGGATGTCCCATGAAAAGTAGCACCAAAAAGGAGGAGCTGCAAATGGCCTTGAGGGCCTGGTGGGAAGCCAAAGGGGCTCAGGAGACAGGTGATGTTGAGGTGGATGAGGATGACCCAGGGAATGGATTTGGTCCACAGGATTTGCCAGTGGAAGGACCAGCCTCAGGGGCTGGTAGTAACCATTCAGGGAGGAGTTTTTCCCCAGAGGAGCTGGAGGAAAACCAAAGGGTCAGAGAGCATCAGTTGGAGGTTTTAAAACTTAAAACTCAAGCAGAAGAGAAGAAGCTGCTCATTGAAAGTGAAAAGCGAGCAGAGGAGAGCAGGAACGCTCTCACCTTGGAAGAGAAAAAGATTCTCTTAGCTCATGAGTTAAGCATGAGGGAACTGGACATGAAGGTTAAACAGGTGTAGTCCAGTTCGAATCGTGGCAGCGCACAGCCAGTGCCAAGTGTGGATGAGTACAAGCGTGCACTGGATGATTGGGTGATGGTTAGCATGGCAAATGATTTGAAAGGGTTGCTCAATTTGGCCCCCAGGGAGCCTAGGCTCAGTAATTGTTTTCCAGGATTGCGCCAACCCGTGTTAGTGTGTGAGCTCTTTGATTCCCGGGAGCTGGCACAAGAGCCCGACCCCTGGTCATGGGTCCAAGGGTCTGAAAAGGCATTAGAGAGGGAAGAGAAGTGAAATAGAGTAGTTAGGTCCCAGAGTAGTGGGGGGGGGCATGCGGGCTAGCGCCCTGTCTCAAAGGAGAGGGAGGGAGTGTGAGCAGCGTCCCCAGGGGTTCACCACCCCACCCCAGAGACTGGAGGGTTCCTTAGAGGAGCACCAGGTTGGAGACCTAGTACCTACTTGCCAGCTGTGTGAGGAAGAACACCTAGCGTCAGGAGGGCGTGGGGCGTCTGTACCCAGAGCTCCCACGGTCCTGAAGTTTGTGGGTGCCATTCCTAAATGGCAGGCACAGAAATCTAAGTGGAAGGTTAAGAGAGGGAAGTGTCCCTCCGTGGGAAAACCCATGGGACAGTGACCAGCCAGTAGGGCTAGGTCCCCTAGAAGTGACCGGGGTAAACCCACTTCTAACCTGGAGGGCAGGATAACTGCGGACAGTATCCTGACCGATGGGTCTTCCAGGGGTACCGCTCTAGGTGGGGGTTGGCAAGGGACCAGCACCCCTGGAGAGGCCCCGACTGCCAGGAAGTACCCATGGAGCAGCATAGTTGGCCCAGGGAGTAGTGACCAAGAGAACCCCCTGGGGTCAGGAAGGCATAGAACAGGAAGGTGTCCCTGCATTAGCGGGCCTGCGTCCGTGTTCTATCGCCCCAAGCAGGGAAGTCCATCAAGGTAGTTGATTGGTCTACCCTGGCTTTCGGCTGGGAGGGGGTTGTGTTGGACTTGGCCCTTTTTGGCTGAAATTCCCTAAACTTTTTGGTTTCCCCCTAGACCTTTTTTCTGACATGGTGTTGCCAACTTAGATGCTTTGAGCACTTTGCCACTGCTGATCAGTGTCAAAGTGCAAGTGCTCCCTGTATAAAGTGTAATGGTAATTGGTTGTCCATGCTTGGTATGTTTGCCTTACTAGTAAAGTCCCTAGTAAAGTGCACTATGTGTGCCAGGGCTAGTAATGCAAATGCTACTAGTGGGCCTGCAGCACTAATTGTGCCACCCACACAAGTAGCCCTAAAGAGAGCACTCACGCCTGCCACTGCAGTGCCTGCGCGCAGTTTGTTAAGCTGCCTTGTTGTCCTGACAAGTGCACCCACTTGCCAGGCCTTACCCTTCCCTTTCTATGCACATCAGACACCCCTATGGTAGGCCCAGGGTACCCCCCTGGGCAGGGTGCAGTGTATGTGAAAGGTGGGACATGTACTGAGGTGTGTACCATGTCCTAACGGTGAAATACTCTCCATTTCGTTTTTCACTGTTGAAAGGCCATCTTGCCCATAGGACAGAATGGGGAAGGCTGTGTAATATGTTTCCAGCCTATCTTCCCAAAGGCTTAAGATGGAGAGGTGAAGTTTAGTGTGCCTGAACTCACAATTTAGTAACACATCTTTTTGTGAAGGTGGTTTTTGAATTGCGTGTTTAGAAACCACTCTTTTAGAAGTGGCTGGGTTTTTGTGCTCTAACATTTCTGTGTGTCTCTGCCTGGTTGTGGATTGACTGTCTGGATTTGAATGTGATAGGCTCTGGGGAATGTCTTGACCCAGGGGAGGAGGTGAGACAGCAACAGGCTGACCTGCATCTGGAGTGTAGGCGGGAGGAGTAGCCCCTGGAGGTGAAGAGGCCTGGGTTGCTGCCATAAAACAATGGCTCCATCTCCTGCTGAGTGATTAAGGATCAAGACCCCCACTATCAAAGGCAGAAGGTGTCACTGGCAGGGAGACACCCAGAACTGGTTTGGACAGGGGCCAGTGCCCCCCTGAACACAAAGACTTCAAAGACAGTTAGGGGCATAACTATGAGAGCTGAAACCCCTGGACTTTGGAATGGAACTGTTCAAGACTGTAAAGGATTGAAACTACTTCGTGGTCAAGAGGAACCTCTGCCAAGGAAGAAACAGCTGAAGAGACTGAAGGAAAGGACTGACCCTTGCTGTGTGTTCTGGGGCTGGCCTGCAGTTTGCTGAGTTAACCAAGCAGAGGCTAAAGGGACTTTGCTGTGTGCTGTGTCCCCCTGCTTGAAAGGACTTTGCTGTGTGCTGTATCCTGAAGTAACTTATCCCCAAGGGCCCGAGGAGAGCTGGCTCCCTGTTGTGGAAAATCAGGAACACAAAAGTTTCCAGGTGTGTCTCAGCGACGCTGTGTGCGTGTGCTTTTTGCAGCCTTAGACCCTCGTGAGAATTGCCCTGTGATCGTGGGCACCTGGAGTCCAAGCGAGTCTCAGCGACGCTGTGTCTGTGTGCTTCGTGCAGCCTGAGTCCTTCGTGAGGATTGTCCTGTGATCGTGTGCACCTGGAGTCCAAGTGAGTCTCAGCGACGCTGTGTGCGTGTGCTTTGTGCAGCCTGAGACCTTCGTGAGGATTGCCCTGTGATCGTGCACACCCGAAGTTCAAGTGTGTCTCAGCGATGCTGTGTGCGTGTGCTTTTTGCAGCCTGAGACCCTCGAAAGAATTGCCCTGTGATTGTGGGCACCAGGAGTCCAAGTGAGTCTCAGCGACGCTGTGTGCGTGTGCTTCGTGCAGCCTGAGACCTTCGTGAGGATTGCCCTGTGATCGTGCACACCCGGAGTCCAAGTGAGTCTCAGCGACACTGTGTGCGTGTGCTTTGTGCAGCCTGAGACCTTCGTGAGGATTGCCCTTTGATCGTGTGCACCCGGAACTCAAGTGAGTCTCAGCGACGCTGTGTGCGTGTGCTTCATGTAGCCTGAGACCTTTGTGAGGAGTGCCCTGTGAAAGTGCACACCCGGAGCTCAAGTGAGTCTCAGCGACGCTGTGTGCGTGTGCCCTGTTGCAGCCTGAGATCTTTGTTATCGCCATCGGCCTGGACCGGCATCCCCAGAGGAGCTGTGCCGCCGGCCCGAGCCAGCCGTTGCCAGAAGCAGGACCTCGAACCAACCCCGTCGGGGGAGGGCCAGAGTTCCACTGCCCGGAATCAACCAAGTTGCATCGGAGGTCCAAGTCGCCAGAGGAGGAGAGGAGAGCGAGGTCGCACCCCCCAGGTAACGTGTGTTGCCGCCTGGGGTGGGGTGCGGGCTCGGAGAGAGACGCCCTCGGCCTCTCCCATTCTTGCAGCGCGAGCCTCTGCTCAAGCTCGTATCGCGGCCCGTACTTGCCAAAGGAGTGGCAGTACTGGGGCCGGAGTGTGGAGCTGTACTTTGGATTTACACCATTCCCGTGTTGGGGGCATATGTTGGCGGAAGCTGACCGCGAGTCAGTACGAGTGGCGGAGAGACCGTCTAAAGCACCGTGATCGGTGCCGGAGTGCCTTGCGCATTGCATTGCTTGTGCATTACGAACTGCCTGATTGTTGCCTTGCGCATTGCATTGTGTTTGCATAACGAACTACCTGATTGTTGCATTACGCATTGCATTAGTTTGCATTACGAACTGCCTGATTGTTGCATTACGCATTGCATTATTTTTGCATTACGAACTGCTTGATTGTTGCATAACGAACTGGATTACTTTTACATTGTAAAGTGCCTGATTTTTGCATTACGAACTGCATAGCATTGCATTAGGACTGCATTGGATCATCTAGAATTGCTCATTAATACCGTCAGAACCTACAAGGGCTTGCTGGCCTAATAACCAGCTAGGTGAATTATCACAAGTACGCATATGTTGGATTTTTATTGTGTGGTCTCATCGTATATATCTTTTTATATAAACATATACTTGGTTTTTTATGAAACTCGTGTGGAGTCCATTTGTGGTGTCATCATTGGGTCACTGAGAGCGTGGTTGCAAATACTTTACACATTTGCCCTGAAGATAAGCCTGGCTGCTCTTGCCAAGCTACCGAGGGGGTGAGCAGGGGCTATCTGAGAAGGTGTCCTTCCTTTCCCTGACTTAGAAGCAAGGGTCCCTATTTGGCCTAAGGTACCTACCTCAGCCAACTAGGGAATCCCAGCTCTAACAAGAGACCAGTATTCAAATCATCATCGCCCTGATCCTGTCAAAAATTGACTACGCTAACGCAATTTATCTAGGTCTCCTGAGTAACCAAAACTATTGACTACAGTTGATACAAAACCAAGCTGCCAGAATCATCTATCAACAACCTAGGCGCTGCCATACTAGGCCTCTGATGAAGGAGCTTCACTGGCTCCCAGTGGAGCAGCAATCCATGTTCAAAATAGGCTGCATCTTTCCAGCTGTAAGCTATCCACAGCATAGGCCCCCAAATACCTATCCTCAAGGATTCACAGATACTCCCCGAAGAACACTCTCAGATCTGCGCAAATGAATCTATTGGTGGTCCCTAGATTCAGACGTAAACGGACAGGGAGGTCACGTTTTTCCATACAAGGGACCCAATTTTGGAATTAATTGCCCATCACTATCAGACAAGTAACAGACTAGATGGGTTTCAGGAAGAAGCTGAAAACATGGCTCTTCATCCAAGCATATAGTTAGACACAGACCCTTATCACTGGTGGCTCCTTAACCCAGCGCCAAGAGACCTGTTGGTGTAATTGCGCTTTATAAATACCCCCTAACATAACAGCATAACATCTTGAACCCATAACCACCAGAGTGACTCCAAGGGCTAGTTGGCTGGCCTCTTGATCAGAGCCTCCGGGACCGAAAACGTTCCAACCACCTTGAACCCAGCACCTGAACTCTGTCTGCTGTGAGTTTTCCCCCACGTGGTGCCTCCCCAGACCTGGACTCTTGGAAGCTGTGGTCCAAGCAGAACCGACACAGCGCACCGTATCGGAACCGCAACTGCGCGATGCATGCTCTGACACAAGACCCAGCAGCTCTTTAGAACCGCCGCTGAGCAACACCTCCTCGACACCGGACCTCACATCACAGCCCGTAAAACCTTTTTGACACAGGACCTCGCATCACAGCATCGCAACTCTTCCGAACTGCTGCTGCACGATTGCATACTCGACTCAGGACCTTGCATCGCAGCCCAGAGGCACCACTATGTGATGCATCCTGGATACAGAACCTTGCAACGCAGCCTACCACCCATCGGAACTGTTGCTGCACAACACATTCTCCAAGAAGGGTCTCACGACTTTCCACAAACCGAATTTAAAGTACTTTGTTCAGCAGGCCTAACCTGATCCTTGTATCCGGCCCATGCGCCATCGCTGTCGGCCTGAACTTGTGACTTTGTCTCGATCCAGCGCAACCGGATAGCCATAGTTGGTGCTTTGAGCTTTAAGGCACTACTTGTCACTCAAATCTTTAAAATTGCACATGTCCTGTTCGACTGATAGGATTTTTTTCTGTTTTGGTCTCAAACAATTTATTAAGATTAACTCTATTTTTCTAAACTGGTGTGGTATTTTTCTTGGGTTGTGTTTTCACTTTGTTGTGTTTTTACCGGTCTGATGCTGCATAAATACTTTAAACTTTGCCTCTAAGTTTAGCCTGATTGCTTTGTGCCAAGCTACCAGAGGGTTAAATACAGGTTAATTTGGGCTTCGCCATGACTTCACCCTGACAGGAATTGTGGTTTCTGCTTGAGTAGGGTTCCACCCTCTCAACTAGTAACCCAATCTTCTACAAAAGGCATCTTCAGAATACAGGACACACAGCCAAAAGACTGAAGGAGATGTGCCAGAGAGAAAACATACACATTGAATAACGATGTGACCATATGGAACCTGGCGCTTACATGTACAGTGACATAAACTCCCAAAACATGCTGCTCCACATTTCCATCTCCTCACTCTTAGAGTCCAGGTGGTTCTTGGTGAACGGAACCACGTGGTAAACACTAAGAAGCCTGAAGGAGGAAAAGAATGTCACTTGTGCTCTAGGAGTGAGTAAGGGACAGTATGCCCATTTCTGAACTCCAGCACCCCAACAATTTGTTGACGAAAAAGCCACAAATATAAAAGGAAGGAAATTTGAAAATGGAATTTTCTTGCCTCTGTCATTTAGTTGGTAAATGCATTATTTATGTTTGGGCACATTTGTCAATTCATATATAGCAAATCCGGATTCAGAGCACGCAAGTACTGTACAAGAAAGCGGAGTTTACATCCAATTGAGTGGGTCGGGTAAAAAGAGAGAGGATACATGGGAGAAGCACAGCAAAGGTGCGGGGTGAGGTTCATGTGTTGGTTGGACAGTGTGGAGAAGGCACAGAGGTGTGGAGGTACATATGCTGACGAGATGGTGGCCTATAGGCAGGATCCTGTTTCAGGGGAATTTAGCAGTGTGGATGGTCACAGTGTGATGAGCTTTTCTTTAAGGTGATGGTCTTCAGCTCATTTGGGAATTGGAGAAGGAAAGGGGTGTATTGCATCTGGGCTGAGCTAGAGATACGGATCCCAGGACATTGCAGGAAAATCCCTCATTGCATGCATTCTCTTTCATGTGGTTTCTAGTCTTGAGTCTGGCAATATGACTTCTGTGCTGTTATGAGAGAATATTGTTTGCCCGGTATGGTGGGATATTTAGTAGCAGTGTGAACATTTTTAGTTGCCAATTCTCAATTAAAGAAAATCCAGAAAATCTAGCCTATGGGTAATAGAGTGTGTAATGATTGCCGATTGCTACTGATCCAGGGCGGCTAATATAAATTTCTCCTCAAGACCCTAATCCAGAAAAACACTCCTGACGGTGGGGCCCATAACACCGGATACATACATTCATTCCATCTCTGGATTATTCACCTAAGGAAAAATGAGCTGCTGGACGAGCGGGGTTACCTTATTGGAAAATGACAGAATTATAAACTATACATTATATACATAAATTTCGGATCCTGTCGGTTCTAAACATCAAGGCACTCCGCTATTTGGTCTATGGACCAACTAGTAGGGTCAGTTGATAGTGATCAAGACCAGCTCAATCACAATTAAACCTTTAACATTTTATAAATCACAATTTTATTTAAAGAACCACGGACTCATTTTAAAGTTAGAATATAATTTTATCTAAAATTCTTCAATCAAATAAGTGAAATTCTTTATTAAACAAACACATTTGAATATCAATAAACATTTAAGAAAGATTTTTAGGAAAAGTGAAAATTATGCATTACCCTCGGCCATGGGGCGATGACAAGAATGGTTCACAAAGGTAGATGAACCGCAGATCACAGAATAGGACTCCCAAACTGACTGACTGTCCCGCTACCCTCCTCGGACGCACCTCCCGGGCAGAATTCCCGCAACGATCTCGTTCCTTTCCCAGTCAAAGTTCAAAGTCCAAAATGACAGAGTCTTTAGCAGCATCAAGGTGAAAAATGAAAAATAAAGAAGCGGCATGGCAATAAAACCAACAGCAGCAGCAGCAGTAACAGCAGCCACAACAACAGACCCACGTAAGAGCAGACTCTCTTATACCCTATTCTCTGGCTTACTACACATAAAAGTTGCAATCCTTTGGGGCAAGAATCACGCTAATTGGTCCATTGGAGGGGTGGTGATGGTCACCTCATCGCCCTCCTTGTTCAAACTGGTTTGGGGACAATAAAGCACACAATAAGTCTCCTGACTTTGAGGTCAAAAGTAGTCCAACTTGTCCATTCATTTTGTAGCGATCTTTGATGGTCACATTTTAGCCCATCCGTTGTCACTCGATTCTTTCCCATCCATTCCCACGAATACATGCTGAATACTTGGCAGTCGCTTCCTTGCAGGTCAGCTTGACCCTGACATTTCTCACTCCGGGCACAGGCCGCATTCACGTGACTGAAGCTTCCGTATTGATTCTGCGCGGAGGCCATTTTAGTCATCTCACGTGATCTCATCCTTTCCAGCAGCCCTTTTTGAAGCATGGCCTAGCAGGCCTGAACGAACTATCATAAGAACAAACACAACCGAAATTAAAACAACGAAAATAAGCCTTTCTGTTTACCACCCGCCAGTCTAAAGACCTGTGTTAGGTGTTACCTAGCAGAAGCGACATTTAAAGCCATTTTACTTACCACCTGTATTCTTTGCCACAATACAATTCTATTACGCAACACAAATCATGCGATTTCACTCTAATTAGTACGCAAATCACAATACTAAGGTTAATTAACTTTACATTTGTAAGTAGATTAGATTTTGCACAAATAAGCGTATTACCCACGTGTAGTGTTTACTAAAAAGGTGCACTTGTTGGTTAATGCATGCTGTTCAAACTGTTAGTATCATTACTAGTTATGCGGTCATTGATTTTCAAGGGGTACAAAAATATTTTGTTTCCCCTGCTCCATCACTACACAATGCGAAGTTAAACACTGTCTATGTAGGTGCCATGTAGTGTGGATGGGTACCGAACAGACTACGTATAACATGTGTCGCTATGCTACTAGCGCTTGAGATGATCGACTTCTGGATGATCAGCAGGTCTTGAATATGATACGGATAGATAGAGGGAGCCAGTGCAGTCTGATGATGGGTGTGATTCCAATCTCCTTGAGACTTTCCATCAGTGGTGCTGCAACATGGGTGTGTCTCTGGAATGCCAGCTGGCTAGGTCTTTCCACTATTGATAAGGACAGGACCCATGCTTGGTCGACATCTGATTCGATTAGAAAGGCCTTCACTTTGCAGAGCAGACCTGGCAGATTTCATCTTGTGTGCGATGCGTGTCCTAAAGCTGAGGTTGACATCTATGCAGAAACCAAGGAATTTTGAATTTGTCTGTGGTGCGTGGGGTCAATCTTTCAAGAAGGATGTATATTTAGGGATACTTTCAGAACTTGAATGTGTCACAGGGCCCTTTTCCGAAGGCTGAGGCATCCACTAAACAACCACATTTCAGAAGGAATCTGTCTAATTTGCATGTGCAGATTATCTTCAAGAAACGCTTTCAAGAAAACGCCTCGCAGGCATCACTGGAAATGTGATTTAAGAGTAATGACTTTCTAATAGGCTGGAAATTGATGTGATTCTAAAATGATCAAAACACTGAGGCAAGTGAGCACGGTTCCTCTTCCTGACAGGCTGTTTACACTTCTAAATGAAGCATTTCAAGTACCGCATCTTGCATAATGCATGGTTGAAAGCTGTGTTTTGGTTTGCTTTTTTTCTGAAATGATAAATATATGAATGAGCATCTCTGGGTACAAACATAGACCAGACCGGCACATGTAATGAATGTTAATGGAGTTCACAGGTAAGCCTTCAGGCATTATAGATTATATGTATGGTGCACGTAGGGGCCGATGTAGTTCTAGCAAATCCCCATGAACATGTATGTATTTATCTTCAGTGTTTTAGACAATGGCTCTCTGGGCAAGTGCAAGCGCTTCAACGCGATTTGGAGAGACAGAAAAGAAAAAAAGAAAAGTCTGGTGAGAGTGAAGTGGAAAACAGGAGAAAAGAGTGGCAACAAGGTAACTGACTTAACTGCTCACCAATGCACCTCCCGAGGCTGGGAAATTGTGCACGGTTAATTGATTAACAGTAAAACCCGCTACTTGACAGCACATGTGTGTTGAAGCGCGTTATTATGACGTGTGAGGATAGTGGAGGAGAGAGGAAGTGACGATGCCTCGGAGAAAGAACGGAACAGAAGCACAGATGGGGTGTTGCCTCCTTATTTCCACCGTGGATACGGATTTTCTCTCTGACTGCATCCGGGGTGGGAATATACCTTTCAAAAGTTTGTCAATGTCGACAGGTTTTGGTGTTCACTTACTTGCCATGGCAACCCACTGCTGTGAGTGGATTGTCTCACATATAAAATTATCCCGTAATGACGTAACTTTGTGAGAGTAAACCACCTTGCAAGTGTAAATCCAACTTTGTATTTACAAAATTTGTATTTACACCCGTGGAACGAGCCATTGCACACATGAGTTGAAATCCTGTGTGCAAATTGCTTTCTGAGCTACTCCCTAAGCCCCACACCCAGAAAAATATTTTGGGTGCTATATGTCAAAGATGGCAGGCCTATTGCTCTCGGACGTATAAATAGGGTGACCAACTGGCATGGGTGCAAATTCAGGACGGTGAGTGTAAAAATTCAGGACAAAAGGTACGTTTTACAGAAACATGAGAGGCGGTTGTGCAATAGTATATAAGTAAGTAAACAGACAACCAATATAAGTACATGTCAAAATGAATTTATATTAGGTTGAGACAATCGTGCACTTCATGGTTTTTTGGTCTGCGCGCAGCTTTGAGAAACTGCAGGTCTTTTAATGGTATTCCATATGATCAGAATCTATTTATATGGTTACTGCACCGGGTTGTCCAGTATGATATTTTGTTTACAGTTCATGGTCCTGAACAGGCATGTTTGGTAAGAGAAGTGGTCTGGAAGATCTGCTCGGATGGACTTTGTTACTAGCATCTCATATCTGAGTGCCATTTTGAGATGGAAAGCAGCATGTATAGAATGTAGCTGATGGAGACCTGCAGTGCTGGACTAGATTGCAGTCCTCCGAGTGGCCAGCTTTATGTGTCAGATCGCTTCACGCATTCCATGTCTGTTCAGCTGGTGATGACTGGTTTAGGGGCTGGTACAGTACCGAGTGATGGATAAGACTCGTAGCAGACAGGTCTTGTGTGAGGGTAGGAGCATGAAGCAAGAAAAGGGCTTTATTAACCAGCCAGCATGAGCTATAATTGGCTGCAGACTGCTGAGTGTTATGGCATTATTGTGGGCCAGAACAGTTAGATAGGAGTTGACATTGGTACATAATGCCCTGGCTAGCCGATATCAGCCCTCCTTATTTTACCTGTATATGGGAAATAGTATACTGATTGGGCCATTTCATTTCTGTGAGCTGTAAACTGCAGATTCTCATTGATGCACAGTAGTGATCTACAGACTAGAAACTGTATACTTTGTTGAGGCATTATTGTAGGTCAGAAGGAGGCACTGTCTTTTACATACAGAACATTTTCCATTGCATTGAAGCAAAATGACAAGATGCAGTTTTACTAATAAAACTATATAGCGCCCAAATAATAATGTGTGGAAATGTGGTTTCAGCAAATATGTATCATTTGAACATCACCAAGAAAAGTGTCTGAATTACAAACAAGTGGTCCATTTGTGGTTTTCTAACTGCTGATATGTTTTGAAACATTTGCACAGTTGATTTACAGGTATTTAAAAGTTGTTGTGAGTTACAAAAAACTGACAGCTTACTGCCTTTGTTTTCAAAAGTCCTTTACCACTACAACAAGGCTGTGAACTAGTCCACTTTACTATTCTGTCTTTGACTGCAAAGTTAGAGAATTTTGTAAACACCAATCCACATGTTAAAGGAATAAGCAGAAATTTGTCAGACGATACAGCCTTACGTATGCCCTCAATTCTTGAACACATAGGGCCTGATTCTGAGTTTGGCGTTGTGGGAGCCGGGCGGCACACCACTGCCCTGCTCCCACACTGCCAAATCTCACCACTCGCCAGATTACGAGTTCTTATCTGGCGAGCAGTCCTTTCGCGTTCCCATCGGGGTGCCTATTAAAAAGGCACCTCGATGGGAACATCAATGCAAGTCGCTGCACGGCACACTATGTGCCCACCTGCATGCATCCCCATGGCCCTGAGGCACCAGGGGGTCTTAGAGGACCCCCTTAGTTCCCTCATTGCCAGCCTTTTCATGGGCAGCTCACTGCCAAGAAAAGACTGGCAATGAAGAAACTCGTAATATGTTTGGCGGTCCCGCAGCTGCACCGCCAGCATATTACTGCCTCACACTGCTGCAACACCGCCGGGAAGCAGTTGCAGGGGGCCTGCGGCAGTCCGACTGCCAAACTCAAAATAGGGCGGTCAGACCACCGGTGTGGCGGCAGTAGGTAATGAGGGAGAAATCCATCCAAGGCTTCGGCACAAGGTACTTGCCTGGCAGGTTACAGTGTGGCACTAGAAGATTTTGGGATTAGTGCACACCAGTTATGTTAGACATTTCGAATTGTGATCTACATCCTTCATTAACTAGAAATGTTGAAATAAAAACTGTACAGAAACGGGGATTACAATAAAATAAAATCTCTCTATTTATAGACTATGCCTTGCTACCAGTCCATCCCACAATCGGCTCCTGAAGTGCTTTTGCCTTAGGTCCTGGGGCACTGCATAGGCTACAGGAATGATAACTAAACCCCTGGCAGGGCCGGCTTTACCGCTGGTCCACCTGCTGTGACAATCTTTGTCGGTGCCGCCCCCCCCCCAACGACCTCATTCTCAAAGGATTCCCTCAGTACCACTATTGAACAGTGTCCCTCTTTTCTCCATATACCCTCTCCCATGTGTATTTAATTTTTTTTATAGTGGCACTCATCCCAATGTAGTGTCAAGAGCGCTTCATATCACACACACATTATTCAGAGACAATGACTCATAAATGTGTAAGTCAATGTAGAGGAAATGTTACTTAAGACAATGAGGGCTGCAAGATGTAGGAGTTCCATGCCATTCATACTGGTAGGCTTTATACGCAGGGCCACTGGAATTAAGCGGCAGGGTGACTACATTATACAGCAAGTAAAGGCGAATTATTCAGCATAATATGGCACATATTTTCTAGTCTGACTTTATTATTTTTAATTTTAATACATGGCAAATTGGTAATACTCTCTGAGCAAATGATTTCCCTCCTTGATACCAGCTTAACAACTAATGGCCTCTTATTAGACCCTACCAGCACTATTGCGCCGCCGGAACGTCACTTTTTTGATGTTCCTGTGGCACAATGTGCCACTGGCATATTTATAAGGCCACGTAAAGCCACGTTACGTGGCTTTTCATGGCCTTATAAATATGTGCCTCTTTCACACAGAAAACTGCATGAAAGAGGCATTCCCTGGGTGTTGCTGGGAGCATTCCCAGCAACATCCATGGCTTTTTGACACTGCCCCAGATTTACGAGCAATCGTAATTCTGAGACAGCGCCAAAAACTTACGCCTCAGGGGAGGCGTAAGGGAGGCACAACGAAGAGAAATATCTTTATTTCTCCTCGTTTTTCCTCTTTCTATGGCTGCTGCATTCTGCAGCACACATAGAAAGAGGAAAAAGCCTCTTGTGATTGTTTTTGTGCAGGAAGGTTTCCCTTCCTGCACAAAAATAATCATCCCCGCATCGCAGGCACCCTTGCACCATGGTGCAAAGGTGCCTGCGTTGGTGCACAGCAGCCCATTGTGCGCCGGCGCTGGGGAAAAGGACAGATATACGGCACATTCCTGCCCTTTTCTTTTGCCGTAGGGTTGTGCTGCCCTACGGCAAAAAACCCATAAATGAGGCCTTTAATACATAAATAAGCAACGGAAAGATGATCATTGAAGGGCCTTCCACTATGCATGAACACAATTTGCCCCTCTTTTAGTAACTTTTGATTCATTTGAGGTAGAAACAATCTTTATTTGGTAAAATTTTCAGATTATGCAACAGATAATGGGTTATATGGTAAATGCGACAAATCAATAATAATGAGAAAAAAACTGCAGATGCAGAAGTGCATAATTCCAGTTGCTCCCATTATATGTTAAGAATGCTTGGTCTGGAGAAATACAAACTCAGGGTTTTAAACATAACAAAGTGATTGGGGTTGTTCTTACTAATACATATATATTATTATCCAAATGAACTCACTGAACTAACTACATAAAAACAATTTTTTTGAACTGCATGTTACACTTTGTGCTTTGCAAGAGGCAAATTATCCCTCTGCTCTACTTTAAAACTGGGATCAGTCAAAGCTCAGATATCTCTCAAGGAGATACATTAATCACCAGAGTCAAATTGTCATTTTTATGGTGGCATAATAATTGCAGGTTGGCAAAGAACACAGAAGTCTTTGCCATTAGCCCTGTGGTCTATTTAAAAATGCAGCGCACCGGGAACCCCAAAGCATGGTTCCTGTTTCAGTTGCACTTAAGTTGAACTTAGTTTGTTATTTATTCATCCTTCTGAACACCGGACAGACTTGTACTATTAAGTATGTTAGCAAGAATGCTTCTAATAAGCGTATCTCTGAAAGTTTGTGGATTCCACCATAGTTGTAAGCTGTTGTTTTCAAAAGCAGAATTCAAGCCCTGACACACCACATGCTGTAACTGCAGCATGGCCCATTGTCATTCTGTATGAGAGAATTGGCCACAGGCAGAATGACAATGGGGCTGACAGTCTGCGAGATCTGGGAGGGGCTGTTGAAGCCTCTTCACTTCAGAAATGTGAGCTGGCCCCCAACAGTGAGTGCTGTAAAACTCCTGAGGCTTCTCACAGGGGGCATTGCAGATTCCTGGAAACCCCAGAATTACGGACAAAAGGCGTCTGTAAAAAGAATTATGATGGACAACGGACTTGGCAATGAAATGACGGATCGTCCGTGAAATCTACGGATGGTTGGTCACCACCCTACGTACAAAGGCCCTACCTTCAGGCCCTGTAGATGTGGCATGAAAAAATATACAAGATATGAGGACTTTAACTATGAATGAACTTTGAGCTTGGGTTTTACGTAGGGGTAGTATATCCAATCGAAAACTCAGATTTTTTTTTGTGACCTGCCAGATTGTAATAAAGCGGCAAGAAGTGCCAAAGGGGTTTAACTATTTTAGGGGAATGCACCAATAGGATTTGGGCTTTTCTCCATAATAATGGCAAGTAGCATTTTTGGAGAAGAGAGGAAAATTCGGGATTTCCTTTCAGGCACATGTTCTCTATGTTCCCTCTGTCTGCGGTTGGTGGCCCACGTCATAAGAAGCTTGAAAAAGTTCATACTTTGTAAAGGAATGAGTGGGCGCCCAAAGCTCTGCTCAGAAGCCTGCGTCCAGCGTCATCAAATGTCAGCGTGCTGAATACCAAGGATGTGTACCTTTCATTCCACTTCATGCCTCTTTAATCCCCTATCAGACACTCCCATCCTCTTTTTCCCACTCTTTCAAGGTCCCGCTTTCTCCCTTTGTGAAGCTTTTCCATCTTTTTTTTTCTCTCTTTTTCCCCCTTTCAAATTAAGCACTGACTTGAAGGGACAGTTAAGGACTTCATAGAACAGAGAGTCAGTAGTGTTGCAGAGTTAGCTCTTTGAAGCCCAGATCCTGCCGGCTTCCTGCATCTCTAATTCAGAGTGATAGACACTGGGCCGTGCTGTCTAAGTGTTGGGCGTGGCTTGGTCCCAAGGCAGCAAAACTGATGTTTTTCAAGTGTAGAGATGGCCATGTAACACTGAACTCAATAGCTCGAGCAGTGGCGTAACGAAACTTGACAGGGCCCCCCTGCAAGGTACATGGAGGAGCCCCCACTCCGGATTTAATCAGGAGCTCTCAGGCCAGAGTACTGTGCTGAGGGGGCCCCCTGCAGCACGGCCCCCCCACACTGCAGGGGCTGCTGGGGCTTGTGTTACGCCACTGAGCACGAGTGCAACTCTACAAAAACACCAGGGCCAGGATGAAATTCAAGCCAGAGCTGATGGGGAGCACAAGTGATCGCACCTTCCTCCCCTTGGAACTTTTGCAGCCCTGACAACAATCCTTGGCACAGGTCCTACAAGCTCTGTCATTGCCATGAAGCCCTGTATAGCCACAACCTCAGACCAAAGGAAGAACCAATGGAGAAAAGTCACCTTCCCAAGCAGTCTAACACTTTCCCCAATTTTCCCACAGTTCCTCTGGGAACAACCTTGGTTCTATAGATCAACGAGTTAAAGGTTTGAACCACTGACTTTAATTGACAAATGGTTTAAGTTACTTTTCTAATTTTCATTATCGGGTGTCTCAGGTTGTAGTACTGGCTTTTACTTTTTATGAAGGTTGTTTACACTCAATGCTTAATTTGAGTTGGTGGTTGAAGGTGGATATATATATACACAGAAGGGGCCTGAGGAGATTTGAAAGACCAGCGAGGGCAACCTCCCCAGTTCCAATAACTCAGTACACACAGAGCCCTTAGGTCTGGTACAACAAGAGAACGCAAAAGGGGCTGACTTACAGGGGGGTGTCCCTTTTAAGGACGGTTTCACTCACCCACCAATGGTGGCATGCTTCATCATTGGGAATCCTCCTCGCACCATGAAGCCTAGTCATGGTGCGGGCTACAACCCCCTCGCTGCGAGGGAGGAGCTCAGGGATGTTTTATATTAGAGGGGTTGTTACTAAAACCCAATGTGAGCTAGTGGGGTGTCGTGAGAGGTGCAGTGCAAATAAGTGAGTGAGTTAAAACTAACTACAAGGTTAACCTCCTGACCTTTATTCTGGCTACCTTGTGCTAGAGTTAAAAACAAAATATACGACTGAAACCATTAGATTTATTCGTACTGGATAGGGATCGGCATGTTTCAGCCAGAAAAAACTGATCAATAAGAACTGGCACATCCTAAACAAAGGCAAACAATCTTTAC
Organism: Calotriton arnoldi; assembly: GCA_963921515.1. Classification (NCBI taxonomy): domain Eukaryota; kingdom Metazoa; phylum Chordata; class Amphibia; order Caudata; family Salamandridae; genus Calotriton; species Calotriton arnoldi. The sequence goes on from CAWUFW010017106.1 coordinate 160,279, forward strand.
AAAAACCTATGTTCGTCCTCAAACGGAGTCTTAATCTCAAAGACAGCTTGGTACACACCAGACCATGTCCAGTTAAAACAACAAAGCAGAATATGCTCTGTGGTCTTCCACCAGTACAGGGACATTATCCTTGCGGTACATGCAGAGTATGTGTGCAGACTTCCGTAACCATGACGATTGATATTGGCACAGGTAAGCCATGGGAACTGAGGCACCACACGAATTGCAACAGCGAGAGAGTGATATACCTCATCATGTGTCCATGTGGACTTAGATACGTTGGCATGACCACCCGCAAAGTTAGAATCCGAATATCAGAACTCAAAAGTACCATCAGGTGTGAGAAGCAGGCAACGAAACTAACAAAACATTTTTGGGAGAAGAACCACCAAGCAGATGCCATGAGATGGACAGTCCTAGATAAACTTAACTTGTCTCCCACAACACCCAATATGACTAAGAGGCTATTGAGAATTGAGCAGAGATGGGTGTTTAGGCTGGGTACATCAGAAAGAGGGCTGAACGATGAGCTACCATGGCTAGCCCTTTCTTAGACAGTCCTTTTATTTCATTAGTATACCAAATGCCTAGCAGACAAGACTAACTTTCGGGGTAGCCAAGTCAATGACTAAATACACTACAGCTACACACATGATCTATTCAATTTTTAGGAAATAAGTATGTCACTCTCATCTTGTAACTCAAATACGCCTGGCGTTAGATACATGCCACAACACAGACCAGCCTTGTTATGTATATAACATACTTGCCCTACATGGACAAGCAATTCCCAGGTCGTTGCTAATCTAAAACTGCTTTATATACCATATAGCTTTATCAACACCATCCACATTCCGTTTTCCATACAATTTAACATATCTTCATGTCCTCCTTTGCAGAGGGAGAGAGAAAACAGGAGGGACTTGCCCAGAGCCCTCAGGTGCCGCCCACTACCAACAAAGGGAGGGAGCCAACTGGCCCGAGCAAGAACCGCAGTCGCAATGCCTGGGAGCAACGCAGAAGGCGAGCAATGCAGAATGCTGACAGGTGAGCCTGCCCACTCCCCCAGGCAAGGTTAGGGCCCGAGTCTATGAGGATCGCCTCCCTAACCCCAAAGCCTCCGGCAGCACCTCTAGACAGAGGCCAGGCAGTGCCTGGGCGAGCGGAGCACAGCAATGCTAGGCATGCAGGCATGTGGGCTGGGACAGTTATCGGAGGGTGCGATCATTGGCAGTGGACCCACGGCTGCAGCAAGTTCATACTCGGGGAATTTAAGTTGAAATAATTGACTTTTTTTCATTTGTGGGAGTAATGCATAATGACTAGGGCAGAGCGGAACTCCATGAATTCCACTGAGTTTTTATGCAACTCCTCGGAATTCCGCGTAGTGCAACTCTGTGAACTCCGCCCACCCTTAATCTTTTCCCGCTCAAATCTTTTCAGAGCCAAAGCTGTAGTTTTCGGTGGGAACCATGACCTGATCTATCTGTTTCAAGGGGCTTTTGAGGGCTACAGCATTCTGATGCTATGACAATGAAGGTTTTTGACACACAGAAAAAGACTAGGGCCCTGATTTAGAGACAGTGGCGGAGGGGTACTCAGAAACGTGATGTATATCCTGCACGTCTCATTACCAGTGCATTATAGCCTAATGCACTGGTAATAAGGCAAACAGGATTATGCCAAACTCTAAATCAGACCCTAAGCTCCATGGTAAAATGGTTGACCAGTGCAACCTGTTATGCTATCCGACCCCAACTTCACCGTGGTCAGCTCTAAATCGTGCCTAACTGCAAGGCAACTGTAAATATTTACTTGTATTGGCACCTGTATTGGATTATTTAAGCACCAATATGTGTTACACTCAATGGGGCATACATTATTTGGTATCTTATTTTGGTCTTCTGTATGTCTGTAAATGACATTACAAATTGAACAATGCAAATATTTATGAAAAAGGGGAAATATATCCACATAGTAGTTCTGCTGAAGGTATTAGGCCCAAAGAAACACTGATCAAAGCAATTAAGAAAACCCAATTCCCAAGGATAAAGAACTGGAGAGTGGTGCATTATAAAACATTTTTGTGGGGATGCCATTTTGTGCTTAAATGTGATCACAAACCTTTGATTTTTCTGTTGTAAAGCAAAAAAAGGACTGGTAAAGCTTTAGATAGGTTAATTAGAATATTGTCAAGATTATTTGAATTTAATTTCAGCATTGAATATATTGTGGGAAGGTTTATTGCAGAGCTGATTTTTTGTCTATTAAAAGAACTTTTTTTCAGATGAACAGGAATTAGTTGAGGCTTCTGTAGGAAATTGGGTTACGTTTTGAGGTGGGTGAAACCCTACTCAAGCAGTAATCACCACACCTGTCAGGGTGAAGTCACAAGCAAACCCCAAATTAGCCTCTGTTTAACCTTCTGGTAGCTTGGCACAAGGCAGTCAGGCTTAACTTAGAAGCAATGTGTAAAGTATTTATGCTTGCAATAACAACAGGAGTATAACCCATAAACCACGTTGAGATTTGGGTAGGTACGTGAGAAGAAGCAACAGTATCTCAACTGGTATCATTAAGGAAGTCGGTTAAACACGTATGTACAATACATTACACGAAAAAAAGACGGGAGACTCTGAGTAGATTTTTGAAATGTGCACTTGGCATCATATAATTAAGGTCACAATTAGGACGGTACAGTTGTAACAGCACTGTAGGCATAAAATGCATAGGCAACCCGAATTGGACTTGGTGCTAAATTGTGTTCGTGACACATAAAAGTGGCGACGCAAGTGACAATGTGCAATCAGCGAAACGGCGCAAGGTGAAAATGTGGAAAATATGTACAATGAATATTTGTGGTTCAAAGCAACAATTTACAATGTTCCAATGGATAATGACAACAATTTAATTGAACCACAAGAGGAAATGTGCCATCACTTGCGCTGAGGAGTCGACGACGTTTCGATCCTATTAATCAGGATCATCTTAAGGACCGGGTTGCAAACTTGGCGGTGCTGTACAAGGGGGGAAGGGAGAAGGGTCAGAGAAGGGGAGTAGGGAGGGCGTAGGTAAGCGCAGCACAGGTGGTGGGGCCTACCTGAGGGTCAAGCTAGGTGAAACGCGCAAGAACAGAGTGGCGCGATGGGCAACGTCTGAAAGGAAGGAGTAGGGGGCTGGAAAGGCCAGGAGTGAGGGAAAATAAATAAATAAAAGCGACGTGTTAAATTAGGCGCGTGTGGGTCGTGAATGGCAGGGTGGGGAAACTACCTGGATGGGACACGGTCCTGTGTCCTCAATCTCGTCGAGAGAATGAATCCGGTAGGGAGGGAGGTGTGGGATTGACTAAATAATAAAAGTGGTCTGCGGCGCGTTAAATTAGGCGCGTGTGGGTGGTCGTGAAAGGCCGAGTGAGGAATCTACCTGAAAAGGACACGGTCCCGTGTCCTCAATTAAGCAGGGAGAATCAATCCGGTAGGGAGGGAGGATAAATTGCTTCAAGGTTCCGTCGGAAGTCCTGTGGGGAAGAGGGAGAACGTAAGGAGGTGGTCCAAGGATCACGGGGGACGAAATGATGCGCAAGGAGCATGAGGCTTACCTTGTCCGTAACACGCAGGATATGGGCTGGTAGACTCTGTGTGCGAATACCGTGTGCGCGGGTCTACATCGGCGGCGTACGGTAAATTAGTAAAAGGCTCCTCTGTGACCCACGGGTTGGGTGCAGATGGGGGAGACCTAAAGACAAAGTCACGGGGAGTGTCAGAACATTAGCAGTAAGGTGCGGAGCAGAGTGGGCGGCACACAGATCAGCGGAGCTTACCGTATGATGAGGAATGAATCCAGCGGGGAGGAAGTCACTCCGATCAGCGTAGAACCACCACGATCGTGTGCGGTTGGGCGGAGTACACAGCAGTCGCTGTTGTAATGAAGCTGTGGGTGCTTCCGGGTAGTGTTACGTCACACGGTCATGTGATCGTAGTGGGGGGCGTGACTAGGGTGACGCTGCAGGGAAGGGGGCAGGGTTGGGGAACGAAGGGATGAGTCCCAGACAGGGCTAGAAGAAACAGAAAGTATAAGATACAAAGGCGTTCGCTAGATTAAATCGTAAAAGCAGTACAAGAGAACAATTGTGACAAAAACCGGGACAAAAAACGGAAGGAGAAAAATTGCATGAAAAGCGAGGTGATATCTCATGTGAATCGTACAAAAGTTAACGCCTATTGAACATTTAAAAAGGAGGGCTATGTGGATAGCCAAGGTACACCATTCATGCAGTCCTAGTGAACTTATGTTGCAACAGAGGTACTAGGCATTGTGGAACATGACTGGTATGAATACGGTGCATGAAAAACGAGGTGATTTCTCGTGTGAATTGTACGAAGGCAAGAGCCTATTGGTCATTTAAAAGGGGGGCTATATGGATAGCCAAGGTATATCACTCATACAGTCCTGGTGAGCTTATGTCTAAGTTAAAACAGAGGTACTAGGCAGTGAGGAGCATGACTGGTATGAATATGGTGTTGGAGGAAGGAAAAATCAGAATGGAGAAAAGCACGAATGTGGCGGGTTACAACAGAATAGTACTGTTCCATTCATCAATCGTGTTCAAGCCAGTGTTGACTGAGTTACAAATGGTGATCCATTTACATTCACATTTGTTGAGGAGGGCTTTGATGTCGCCGCCTCTGATGGGAACTGTGGATTGATCTATCACCTGCCAGGTGATGTCTGTCTCACGATGATTTTTCTCAATGTAGTGGGATACCAAGGGTGCAGTCAGATCTTTGCAGTGAATTCTGCTTTTGTGTTGAATTATTCTCTGTTTGACCATCTGAGTGGTCTGGCCAATGTAAATGAGGTCGCAGGGACAGCGGATGGCGTAAATGACATTCTGTGATCTACAGTTGGTTAGGGTATTGAGTTTGTATGATTTATTGTTGGTTTTGAACTCTTTAGTGTTCAAGGTGAAATCACATACAACACAAGCTTGGCATTTATAATGTCCAACGATGGGGGGCAAGCCCCAGGTGGCGGTGATGGTGTTCTTGCCTGTGGCATTCGTTGGCCATGTGATGGCATGTACTAGATGGGTGGCTATATTATTGCCACGTTGGTATGAGAAGAGTGGGGGTTCTCTGAATGTTTCAAAAGTGCGTAGCAGTGGCCAATTCCGTTTGATGATCTTGTTAACTTTATTGCTGCAGGGGCTGAACTTGGAGAAAAATGGTATCCGGGTCATGGTTTTCTTGGGTTGGGGCGTGAGGAGATGTTCACGGTGGCAGTACCAGGCTCTCTTGCGGGCTCGGGTAATTAGACGTTTGGGATATCCTCTGTTGAGGAGTTTCTGAATGAGGATGTCTGATTCCCGGAAGTAATCTTTCCGCCATTTGAAATTCCTGCGGATGCGCAAGAATTGGCCGTAAGGAAGGCCGTCGCGGAGACCTCGTGGGTGGTAACTCGAGTACTGAAGTAGGGTGTTTCTTTCCGTCGGCTTACGGTACAGGCAGGTACCAATTTTATCGTCCTCTGCATGTATAATGACGTCCAAGAATGAAAGGTCATTGGATTTGGAGTCGCAAGTGAATTTGAGGTGGATTTGGGACTGATTGAGCCATTCGATGAAGGGGTTGAGAGTCTCTGTGGTACCTTTCCATAGTAGAAGGATGTCATCGATGTAACGTCGCCAGAGGGAGATATGCCTGAGAAAGGGATTGATGGGGGTGAGTATGTGGGTCATGTCCAGGTTGTGGATGAAAAGAATGGCGAAGTTAGGAGCGAAACAAGCTCCCATGGAGACACCTTTTACTTGGAGATAAAAGGTGTCGCGGTATAAAAAATAGTTATTTTCTAAGGCAACGTGTAGGAGATCCATGATAAATTCAGTGGGGATCAAGGTGGGTCTTGGTCTAGTCTCTAGTAGTCCCTCAATGACTTTGATTCCTTCAGTATGCGGGATGTTGGTGTAAAGTGATTCTATGTCCAATCCGACCATGAGATCGGTGTTAATATCAAAAGGTTTGTCTTCAATGGTGAGGATGAGATCCATGGTGTCTCTGATGAATGTGTCTGTGGATGGAACAAATTCTTTTATGATAGCATCAATGTACTTTCCCAGGGGTTCAAGGATGGAACCATAGCCTGAAACAATGGGGCGACCAGGTGGGTTGGTGCTGTCTTTGTGGATCTTAGGGAGTACATATAGAACCGGTGTGCGTCGATGTTGATTATTGAGGAAGTTGAATTCCTTTTGGGAGATAATATTAAGTGATCTAGCTCGTCCAGTGATCTGTTGTATTTAGGTTCTGAGATCGGGCAAAGGATCCTTGGCAAGAGGGCGGTAGTGGTTGGTATTGGCTAGTTGTCGCTGGACTTCTTGGTCGTATTTGTCCATGTTCATGACCACGATTCCGCCGCCCTTATCTGCTGGTTTGATTATTAGGTCGGAATTGTTCTTGAGGTTGTTCAAGGCTTGTTTCTCAGATAAGGGAAGGTTGTAAGGGACATATTCAAATTGGGCTTGGAGGTCCGTGATTTCACGTGGAACCAAGCGTTCAAAGGCCAGTATTTCGGGAGGCATGGAGGATGAAGGGGGATTGAAAGTGGATGGCGGATGGAAGCGTGGCCCAGAAGGTTGATTGGATACTGGTTTATCCGAGAAGAATTGTTTGAGCCGGATTCGTCGGAAGAACAGTAGCAGATTGGACTGCAGGTCAAGGAAGTTGGTCCGTTCCGTAGGCACGAAGCTGAGGCCTCTGCTAAGAAGTTGGGTCTCGTCATGGGATAGGATGTGATTCAATAGATTAAATATTGGTATTGATTGTGGATCCAGAGAAGGTGAGGAGGTGGTGGTGGAGGGGAGATTATTGACAGTATGGCTGGTTACTGTTGTGGTCCCCATTGGTAGAACCTGTTTCGGGTTTGTCTTTCTCCTGAGAATTGAGGTTGTTCTGTGGTCGAGTTTGTGGTTGGCCGCGGCTGCGGCCGTGTCCTAAAAAACCCTGAGGTAATAAAGGTCGTGGTCTGTTGACTGCTCTGGATGTGCTGGGTCCCTCACCCGTGTCAGATTCCTCAATGGAGGTGTTAGAAGAGTCGGAGAAGGTAATCTGTTGATTGTTGCGGTATCTGCCCCAGTTACGGGTCCTTGGAGGGATATATGGAGTGTTGTAAAATTCGTCACGTAGATACGGATATGTTTTTTCTACGTTGTAGAATCTAATGTCCTTCTGGATCTTAGTCATTTTCTTATTGAGCTCAAAAGTGTTGAAGGTGGCAATGGTTGTGTTGATTTTATCTAGGAGATTTTTAGCGTCTGTGAAGGCGGTGTCAGCCAGGATAAGTCTCTCTAGTTCTGCTATCTCCTCCAGTTCTTTCAAGCTATGTTCAATTGCTGTATCAATTCCTAAGACCATCCAGTGGCGTGAGCAAGTCGTGGCTAGATGACTGAAGCCTGTACGGAACTTGGGGTCTTGGGTGAATATGGCTGGAGTATTTCTAATTTGTAGACCAAGGGGGATGACGTTTGATTTAAGGTATTCTGTGAGCATCCGGGCGTCGAGGTTTGTTCTGATTTGTTTCTTCTTTAGTTTTTCAAGTTTATCTAATAAAACACGGGAGGTGTTGGTAGTGGGGGTAGTGGTGGAGGTAGTGGGGGGCCCAGAAAGAAGAGAAGGGCCGCTGAGTATGCGTTGAATGTAGTCTTCAGAGTAAGCTGGAGTCTCCCTAGACATTCTTGATGTCAAATAAATGACAAAAAGAGGAAAGGCCAAATAAATTGGTCTGAAAGTAAGGGCCACACAGGGATCTACTCTCGCAGCTGGGCAGCTGCTCACAATCTTGCAATAACAACAGGAGTATAACCCATAAACCACGTTGAGATTTGGGTAGGTACGTGAGAAGAAGCAACAGTATCTCAACTGGTATCATTAAGGAAGTCGGTTAAACACGTATGTACAATACATTACACGAAAAGAAGACGGGAGACTCTGAGTAGATTTTTGAAATGTGCACTTGGCATCATATAATTAAGGTCACAATTAGGACGGTACAGTTGTAACAGCACTGTAGGCATAAAATGCATAGGCAACCCGAATTGGACTTGGTGCTAAATTGTGTTTGTGACACATAAAAGTGGCGACGCAAGTGACAATGTGCAATCAGCGAAACGGCGCAAGGTGAAAATGTGGAAAATATGTACAATGAATATTTGTGGTTCAAAGCAACAATTTACAATGTTTCAATGGATAATGACAACAATTTAATTGAACCACAAGAGGAAATGCGCCATCACTTGCGCTGAGGAGTCGATCACGTTTCGATCCTATTAATCAGGATCATCTTCAGGACCAGGTTGCAAACTTGGCGGTGCTGTACAAGGGGGGAAGGGAGAAGGGTCAGGGAAGGGGAGTAGGGAGGGCGTAGGTAAGCGCAACACAGGTGGTGGGGCCTACCTGAGGGTCAAGCTAGGTGAAACGCGCAAGAACAGAGTGGCGCGATGGGCAACGTCTGAAAGGAAGGAGTAGGGGGCTGGAAAGGCCAGGAGTGATGGCGCATTTCCTCTTGTGGTTCAATTAAATTGTTGTCATTATCCATTGAAACATTGTAAATTGTTGCTTTGAACCACAAATATTCATTGTACATATTTTCCACATTTTCACCTTGCACCGTTTCGCTGATTGCACATTGTCACTTGCGTCGCCACTTTTATGTGTCACGAACACAATTTAGCACCAAGTCCAATTCGGGTTGCCTATGCATTTTATGCCTACAGTGCTGTTACAACTGTACCGTCCTAATTGTGACCTTAGTTATATGATGCCAAGTGCACATTTCAAAAATCTACTCAGTCTCCCCGTCTTCTTTTCGTGTAATGTATTGTACATACGTGTTTAACCGACTTCCTTAATGATACCAGTTGAGATACTGTTGCTTCTTCTCTCTAAAGTATTTATGCAGCACTTCAAACAGTAATAAAGTGAAAATAAAACACAAGAAAAATCCCCCACCAATATAGCAAAATAGAGTAAAATTAAATAAATTATTTGAGATCAAAACAACAAAAATCCAATCAGTAGAACCGGAGATATGCAATTTTAAAGATTTAAGTGAAAATAATGCCTAGAAGCACAAATCGGCAACTGTGGTTATCTGGTCGCGCCAGACCGGGGCAAAGTCACAAGTTCAGGCTGACGGCAATGGAGTGCAAGCTGGATACAGGGACCAAGTTAGACCCGCAGAACAAAGTACTCTAAATCCTGGTTGCAGAGTGTTGCAAGATCCTGCGCTGGGGATCCAATGTGCAGTGTTGGTTCTGAAGAAGCTGTGATGCGAGGTCCTGCATTGTCATTGAGGATATCGTTGATGGGGTGGCCTGCGATGTGAAGTCCTGCTTCAAGGATGCATTGTGCAGCCGTGGTTCCGAAAAAAGCTGCGAGGCTGCGATTGCGAGGTCCTGCATTATCATTGAGGATGCCGTTGATGGAGGGCTTGCGATTCGAAGTCCTGCGTTGAGGATGCATCATGAAACAGCGGTTTTGAGGACCTGCAGGCTGCAGTGTGATATCCTGCTTCTAGAACATGTCGCACAGCTCTGGTCCGATGAGATGTGTTGAGCTGCAACGGTTCCACCCAAAAGACCACAGCTGGGCTTACAGAGCACCTTCAGGCCCACTTCCAAGGGTCCAGGACCTGGGTGGCACCACTTGACGTGCAAGACTCACAGCGGACGGAGTCCAGATGCTGGGTTCAAGGCAGCCGCGGCCACTGCAGGTAAGAGCAGTGGGGCCCGGTGGGGGGGATTTTGACGGACAATGACGAGGGAAAATTAAATAAATAATTAATTTTCCCTCGTTATCGTCTGTCGAAATCCCCCCCCACGCCCCCACCGGGCCCCATCGCCTCACCGCTCTTACCTCCAGCGGCCGCGGCTGGTTCAAGGTGAATGGAGCCTTTTTTGTCCGTGGGGCTCTGATCAGGAGGTCAGCCAACTATACCTTGGAGTCAGTACACCACACTTCCAGCAGCCAGGAGAACAAATGGGTGCACACTCCTAACAAATTATATAAAGGTTTTTAAGAAATTCAAAGTGCATTGGTGCTTCTAGAGGGTAGGGGTGACTGCCGGTCACTGCAAGACCGGATACCTAGGTCAACACTGATCTTTCAAAGCACTCATCTTCAGTCATCCAAAGAGACATCACAATTTTTGTAGAGTTAGAAGATGCTTCTTTATTTTTCTTCCATTCTAGCGAGCCAACACGTGTTTCATCATTACTGACTTCATCAGGGTTAGAAACCACATATCACATAATACAATTAATTTTTACTCAAATTGCTTAATATTTCCTAATCAGCTTACTCACGCAAACTTCAATTTAAATGATCATACAGAAGACCAAATAGGATACCAAATAATTATTGCCCCATTGAGTGTAACCCATATTGGTGCTTAAATAATCCAATACAGGTGCCAATACAAGTAAATGGTTACAGTTGCCTTGTAGTCTGGCGCGATATAAAGCTGACCACCATGAAGTTGGGGTCAAATAGGCATAACAGGTGGCACTGGTCAATCATTTTACCTTGTAACCTAGGGTCTGATTTAGAGTCTGGCGGATATCCCTTCTGCTTTATTACCAGTGCATTAGGATATAATGCACTGGTAATGAGACAGTCAGGATATACATCATGTTTCTGATGGAGTACTCCTCCGTTAGGCTCTAAATCAGGGCCCTAGTCTTTTTCTGTGTGTCAAAACCCTTCATTGTCATAAGATCAGGATGCTGAAGCCCTCAAAAGCCCCTTGAAGCAGATAGATCAGGTCCTGGTTCCCACTGAAAACTTCAGCTTTTGCTCCTAAAGTGAAAAGCCGGAAAAGATGGATTTCTTAGCTGCCAAGCACGCATCCTAAATTTTGTGCCTTTGCTACCTAGTCCCGTGGTGTGTTTTACTTAATTTGCTGCCATGGGTGAATTGTTTTTGTATTTAGTTAATGCCTGGTGATACGTCATGTATAGAGGATGTATAGCATGTATAGACATAATTAGTTCCAGTTTCCTGTATGGTTTTGAAACTGAAAGTACTTACTGCAGGCAGTTGCTGCCTGTGAGGAGAGGTAGCATTTCATCTGAACTCCAAAAAATATAAAGACACTTGATAACCCCAGACTAGCATCATTTTAGTGATGACAAGTAACTAGCTCCGATTGCTGGCAGTTTCTCAATCCAGCCACCCATTACTGAAAAGCTACATTGGATATTTGGCCTCCCTGCTAGCAGAGATTGGTGCAGTGCCGACCTTTAACATGAGGTTTGTAGCAGTGTTCGCGCTGGCCATTCAGCTTCTGTGAGGAAATACTGTACATCACATGACAGCATGTTGTCAGCCATCTTGGTTGTCCTTTAGCATCCTCACTAAATGTATTAATTATCCCAAAGAAAGTCAGCAGCCACAAACCCATGTGGTGTAACATTTTTATATTTACAGTGCAGATTAACATGGAAGGGGTTGCACCGGCAGCACCATTTGTAGCAATACTGGGAGTTCCTTCACAGAATTGGAAACAAAAGGAGGGAGTCTGTAAGGAACATTTAAAAGCTACAGAAGAGGACGTGTTTACGTCAAAGAAAAAAGCTTTATTGGTACATAAGAAGAGAGGTGCATTCTAAAGACTTTACCAGTGTAAGGAGTCAAAATAAGCGCTGGTGAGGAAGGAGGTGAGACTTTGTTTGTGGTGGTTGAGTGGGCCACCATACTATAGACTCTGGACAAAAGTTGTAATCTTCCTAAAAATATTGTATTGGAAGGACATAAGTTCTTACAACAATCTCAACATCTTGAAGAATCAGTAGATCCATTTGCAGCATCTCTCTCATGACTTAATTCTTTAGAAATCAGCAAAAAGTAAGAAGATAAAGTAAGGACTGATATCTGCTGGGGACCCCACTTTGGAAGCTGCACCTGAAATAGCACATGAAACCGAGCACTCAGAAATGTGCATGAGGGAAATGCATTTAACAGAAGAGAGACGTTCTGCCAAAGAGATAAAACATGACTCAAAGAGCTTTCTAATTAAGGGGAAGAGTGGTTCCCATAATACGAGAGAAAGGAAGAAGGGTGTGCTAGATATGGTTAGGAGGTCACATGCAGACTTAATAGGAAAGTGGGCTTGCAGAGATCCCTGAAGGGTCCCACGGAAAATCCATCTCATAGAGACTTGATTGAAATCTTTTCTCATCGTTTGACTCAGACAGCAGGAAAAATATATATCTATGCCCGATGACCCATATAGGTTTGCAGCCGGTCGAGTGCAATGTTGTAGTTGACTGTCTCATATGCAGCAGAGAGATCAAGTTTGACTAGCACTGTAGTGTGGGCCTGATTCATTTTGCAAATGAGTTATTTTCCAATGAACAAATTGCTCAGTTGGCCTTTCCTGTGGATTCGAAGCCCATTTGGGGACCTTGGATGGAGCAGAGGAAGGATGTCAAACATTGGGTTCTCCTTACCATGTGGGCCATGTCTGGAAACCACCATTCTCTGAGAGCAGTGAGTATGACTAGCCTTAAATTTATCACTATCCCAGATGGTCACCTTCCCAGTGTTTGTTGCCTTACGACCCCACTGCAAGATGTCGTCCACCTCTTTTCCTGTGATGTAATTTCCTGGAAGAATGTGTTGTAACATCTGGCTCTTCATTGAAGCTACTTAATAAACCATCTTATAATAATCTACACTTCGGTTCTGGACATCTTTTTATTACAACATTTTGACGATGATTTTTAAGAAGAACCTATGTGTGTAAATTGACTGAAAGAAGATTGAAAACCAAGATTACAAGGAACTAATAGCCTGAAGAAACCATAGAAGAGGCAAACTTTAAAGGAAATTTAAGGAGACTAAAGGTACAGAGAATTACGGAAAGCCCTGCAGCCCTTCTGCCCAACCAGTGACCTCTAGACCGGTCGGCCTCAGCCAGGGCGTGCTTCAATTAATTACTTTCATAAGTTTTCATGTGTGTGATGACAACCTGTGGAACTGAGCTATTCCAGTTACTAGGATCTGGCAAGGCTTAAGGGAAAAATCGTGTTTGCAGCGTGTTGCGTCGTATCCAGTCAAATTGGATGGTCTGAATATGAGGAAACTATTTATGTGGAAGAAACTGGCAGCGGCATAAACTTGATTGCGATTCTGGGAAGCCAGCTGCGGGACCAGCAACTTGCTTTTGAACCATTTGTTCACATGTCGACGTTGGTGAGCTACGCTGAGCTGGAGGAAATCGTTGTATCGGTGGTGCGTGCCATTATGAGGTGTGACGTTAGAATGGGCTGCGAGACCTCAGCGGTACACGCACCCCTTACTGTGTCATTGGGGTCGCGTGAAGCTGCTGCGAGGAGTTTGGAGGCGTCTTAGTTAGTATCCTGTACCACAATGCTTTGCAGCACATATGCACCTGGAGCCACTCGGCTCTGTCCTTTCTACATGCTGCCATTTTATTTTTATTTTAAGCAGACAGGCGTTTTTTGTTACGTTCTGGTAGCGCCCAGAGCCTTACGGTGTATGGCATTTGGCTTTCGCCATGGAGAACCGGTGTGAACTGTCGTATGTCCTGTAAAGCTGTGGCGGTGAGGTGCGCCTGCTGGAGCATGCGAGAAGGTGACACTGGTGACGTGGATGGAGTTTCAAGCATTTTCATTTACAAACCGGCATGTCCCTGGTGCTGCCGCCTGAGGCGAAGATCACGCACAGCCATCTAAGTCATGGAGGCTACGGACTGCGCATGAGCTATTTTCTTGCTTTGCTTCACTAGTTCCGCTGTTATGCTTTGGGATATCGTTTGACTTTCTTCAATGGATTTCGGGTGAGAAGTTGCTCCCCGGCTGAGCTGTTCCCTAGTGTGTGGCAGCTATGTGTTATACCTGCTGCTCAGCCATTATGAGTGTGCTGTGTGGAATGTTGGTGCATGGTGATGCATTGGAATGTTGGGTGCCTGTGAGTGTCAGTTGCAGCATGGGCTGAGCAGCAGGGAGGCTGCTCCTGGTGGGGCTTAACATCTGGCTCTTCATTGAAGCTACTTAATAAACCATCTTATTTTAATCTACACCTCGGTACTGGACATCTTTTTATTACAACATTTTGGCGACGATTTTAAGGAAGAACCTATGTGTGTAAGCTGAGTGAAAGCAGATATCTTACAGAGAAAGACTGCGAAACAGTAGAATAAAGAAGAAACTAAAAGAAGAAACTACAGTACAGAAGTCGTGAACTTGAACTACAAAGTCTTGAGTATACAAACCGCCCTACCAGTGTCCTTTCCACCGATCGGCCCAGCTAAGGTGGGTAGAGACAATCTAAAGTTTACAGTACATTACCATCCACGTTTTGTTTTATGGAGGCTGTGTAGGCTGATATTAAGGTTTCCGGCCTCATCTTTGCGGCAGTGGACCATGCAGCAAGGATCTGACAGTGTATGATCATTGTACGGTCCATAAGGGAGTGGTCTGATACGGCGTAACTCCAGCAGCGGGAAACGTTTAGGATCAGAATTTTGGAGCTGCATGACATTTTCAACAGTTTTACTTCAGAAATTGAGTTTTATGACTCTACTGAGGCATGTTTTGACAGTTAAGATTTTGCGACATTTGAATGCGCCGCAAGGCATAGCCTGCATTCCCTCATTTTGGTCATAAGGTCGCATGGCAGTGCTGTGGGGCGATGTGCCTCTCCGATGCTGTACTGTAGCGCGAGGCTGTTCAGGGAAGTTTGGTGCACGTATGCACGTGGAGCCACCTGGCACTGCTTGATTCTCCGTGCCACCTTCTTTGTCGTTCGAGCCTACAGGCAAGTCCGAGGCTTGAAGCGGACCATCCAGCGAACCAGAGGACCTTACAGTGGACTTGGACAAGTCAAGCAAGACGATAGGAAGCAGGGTTTGCGACATTGTGGGCCTGCAACAATGCCTTACTGTGTGAGCTGCGGGATTCGGATTCTCCCAGAGGCCAGTACACTCGGACCAATTAACGTGGAGGAATGCGCCTGTAACATGAGGAGCTGTCTTTCATGTAATGATTCAATCTGGACGAGTCATAGTGGTGATGGCAGCCGTGTGGTACTTTACAATTGCTCATAAATACTATGGTTGAGTTCCATTGTAGTGAGGAACTCTAGATGGCATGTATTTCCGTATTGTGGGTGTGTGTTTTGAAGGAAGACTGTGCGTGGCTAAGTTACCTATTGGTGTTTGCTTTAGAGGTTTGATGGGTCGGATGACAATGAGTGAGTAAGTGACCCATTCCTACACTAGTAGTTGCTGTTTGTGGGATGACTGTTAAGGAGTAAGTCACCCATTTCTCGTTCTTGTGGTTGGGATAACTGTACATGGATAAGTTTGCCCATTTCTTGTGTTGTGGATGGGATGGCTGTACGTGGTTAAGTCACCCGTTTTTGATTGAGATGTTTTGTGTGGGATGACTGCGTCAGGTTAAGTCACCCGTTTTTGATTCTGATCTTTTGTGTGGGATGACTGCACGAGGTTAAGTCACCTGCTTTTTTTAAAATTATTTCTTTTTATTAAATCAATACAATTCAACTTTACAGATATCATTTGAGAGGAAGTGAAGTAATCTGTGTGCACATGTTTACATTAGTTTACGATAGCTCTTACATTTGTAATCAACACATTCACGGATCCAGAGACTCTTCCATTGCGGGAACTACGGGAGGGCTACAGATATTCCCTCTGTGCACATTCTACTTGTTCCAAACCGCTAACCATTTTTGGGGACAGCCCCTTGCTGTATATACAGTCTTCTCCCTAAACATGCACCAGTCCATGTCAGTTTTCCACTTGACAATTTTAGGTGGCGATGCAGCTCCCCACAGATGTGCAATGTTTCGCTTGGCAATCATAAAACCCAGTGTAGCCCCCAGTTTGTCTTTACGTGAGAGGTCTGTGGGCTCCCATACATTCAGGAGGCACCTCTTAGCTTCAGGACGGACAGTCATTTCAAGCACCTCACTCATTACTTCATGCACTCTGCACCAGTATCGTTGAATGTGTTCACACTCCCATAGTATGTGCATGAAAGTACCCAGTTGGTTACAATTCCTTCTGCACTCTCCCCCCTCCGCCCGCCCCATATGAACCAGACTGGGCCCCGTAATGTATACTCTGTGAAGTATTTTGAGTTGGACGAGACGTAGTCTTGCAGAGATGGCCACTTCCCGCGGGGAGGCCACCGCCTCCCGCCATTCTTCCTCATCCAGTTCCAGCCCGTCACCCACCCAATGTTCCCTCGTCTGTACCAGGGGATCTGGAGAGTTGTTTATCAACTTTTTATAAGTCAGGGAGATTGCTTTTTTAGGAAGGTACCCGTCTAGTAACCTGTCTTCTAAGGGGGAGGCTTCCGGGGGGGAGGAGCCTGTCTCCACATGTGTCTTCAATGCATGCCGGATTTGTAGGTACCTATAGTACTCGGAGTTGGCTAATTTGTACTCCTGCTGAAGCGCCTCAAAGGTGAGAATATCACCCTTCTTCCACAGTTCTCCAACTCTCGAGATCCCAATGAGATCCCAGTTACCAAACCCCTTCGAGGTTCTCAGAGTCCCCAGCTGTTCCGAGTCCCAAAGCGGTGTCGCCTGTGTAAGTTTCCGCCCCCACCCCAGACTTTTGGTCGCTGAATGCCAGATTTGAACGGAGTGTTTTGTTGGTCCTGTGAGTTGGAATTTGCGGGTTTAGAGTAGAGGGTTCTATTATAGTTCCCCCCAGGTAATTGCCATCGGTCCATGGCATATCCGGGGTCGTCGGGACTCCGATAAGTACCTTGATTGATGACTGCTAGGTGTGCAGCCCAGTAGTACTTCTTGAGGTCTTGAAGCCCGATTCCTCCATCATACCAGGGCAGAACCAGTTTATTCAGTGCTATACGGGGCCTGTTTTCCCACAGTAACTGCCGCTGCAATTCCTCAATCTCCTTGAAGTACCCTACTGGGACCACATCGGGGGAATTCTGCAGAGCATATAGAAGACGTGGCAGCGCCATCATCTTAAAGAGGGCGGCTCTCCCCAACATCGAGAGCGGGAGCTCCTTCCAACTAGCTATGTTGCGTCGTAATCTCTGTAGCGGGGGGAGTAAGTTGCGGTCATAGCGGCATTTGGGTTCCGCTGTGATGAATATCCCCAGATATTTGAAACCCACCTTCGTTGTTTGGATTGGGCAATCACTAGGAGGGAGGGGGGGTTCTCCACTAAGAACGTACATAAGGGACTTACTCCAATTGATTGAATACCCCGAAAATCTGCCAAATACCGTAAATATATCCAAAACTCTACTAAGGGACCTCTGGGGGGAAGCTAGATATAAGAGAATATCGTCTGCATACAAAGAGATGCGATCTTCCCAGTCCTCCGACCATCGCAGCCCACGTATGACTGGATCTTTGCGGATCCATTGCGCTAATGGCTCCAAGGAGAGGGCGAAGAGTAAGGGGGACAACGGACACCCCTGTTGGGTCCCACAACTAAGGCTAAAGGTTGCAGATTTTTTGCTGTTGACCACCACTTGTGCTAGTGGTTCCAAGTAGAGGAGTTTGACCCATCCGATGAAACCTGAACCAAACCCCAGTTTTTCCAGGACTGCAAACAGATATGGCCATTTGATAGTATCGAATGCCATAGTGGCGTCTAACGAGATGATTACTGCTGCTTCCTGGATAGTTGCCACCCTGCCCAGCACTCCGTGCGCTCTTCTCAGGTTCATTGCCGTGTTACGTTGGGGCATAAATCCCGATTGATCAGGGTGCACCAGCCCACTAATGACTTGTGTGAGCCTGTTCGCCAAGAGTTTTGCTAAGATTTTGGGTTCTGCATTGAGTAGAGAGATTGGTCTATAGGAGGCACAGTTACATCTGGGTTTGCCCTCTTTATGGATAGCGACCAGTGTTGCTATCCTCTGATCCGTTGGCAATGAAACCACCTTCCTACTCTCTACGAACATGGCTCGTAGGTAAAGGGGCGAGTCTATCCAGTCTTAGCTTATAGAGCTCAATGGGCAGGCCGTTCGGGCCCAGAGCTTTCCCGGCCTGGAGGTTTCTGATTGCGCGCGCAATTTTGTCATTTGTGAGATCGCTGTCTAACTCCGCCGCTTCTTCAGCCGAGAGGGTAGGGAGTCGTATGTCTTTAAGTAGTTCCTGGGAGTCGGTACCAACCAACGGGGTGCTCAATTGGTATACCTTGCTAAAGTGGGCTGCAAATTCGTTTGCAATTTCCTGTGGGTCTGTGAGCGCTGTACCCCCTTCATCGACCAACTCCGGCACTAGCCTGCTTGCCATTTCTTTTTTGTCAAGCCAAGCTAGCAGTTTCCCCGCTTTGTCCCCCAGTTCGTACACTCTCCCGTCCCTCTCCCTCCCCCATGTCTTTGCTCTGTCAGTGGCTATGGCCTTGTACTCATCTCTCTTCAATTGTAAGGTATGTAGTTTCTCTTGGTTGTCCTCTACCCCAAGTTCTTCCTCCAGCCGGAGGACCTCGTTCTCAACCTCAACCAGTTCTTTCTGTTTCTCTTTTTTAACCCCTACTATTAGAGAAAGTGCCTGTCCCCTTATAACTGTCTTAAAAGCTTCCCATAACGTTAGGGGGGAATCTACCGTACCTTCGTTTTCTTGGAAGTAGTTTTCTAGGGTCTGAAGTAGAGCTTGTTTGACTACAGGGTTACGGAGGTACCATGGGTTTATGGGGGCGATCCTTCCCACTCTAGCAGTTCCTAGGACCAGGTGGGCCCATATCGGGGAGTGGTCTGAAATGCCGCGGGCCATGTGTCTGATTTCTCGGATGTTGGCAATTTGTGACGCGGGCACCAGGAGGTAGTCTATGTGAGACAAGCTGTTGTGTGCTCCTGAGTGGAAGGAATACTGACAGTCGTCTGGGTGGTACGCCCGCCATACGTCAGATAGCCCTAGGGCATCTAAGAAATTCGGAAGCCAGTGGAGAGAAGGGCTTATGTCACGGGGCGGATAACGATCCCATTCGCCCGAGACCACTGAGTTAAAGTCCCCTCCTACCAGTAGGAGGCTCTCAGGGAAGGAAAGTAAAATTGAACCTATGTCTTTGAATGTAATGTTCTGGAGGCCTGGTGGTACATAGACAGACATCAGAGTTAGCGTGGTCCCTTCCCACTGTCCAATTCCCGCCTCGGCGGGTCTTGGGCTCAATTTCCTCGGACCTGATAATTCTCGCCTCGGTGCCTATTCTAATCATGGGTCCCACTCTGCAACTCTGGGCAATAGCTTGCTTAATCTCCACAATGGCCCCAACAGCGCTGGGATGCCTGGCTTCACCCTGGGGGTGCCCAGGAGTTGACATTTCACAGGGAAAAGCCAGGAAGGGTTCCACAGCGGTATGCGTACAGCGCCAGGACACCCCTTTGGGGGTATAAGTGCGCTTTACAAGTACAAATTTCATTTCATTTCATTTCACTGTCCCGTGACTGCCGTGTTTCTGCCCCTGTCGTCTGACCATGCAGATTGTATGGAGAAGGGAAAAGAGTTTTTGAGCATGACCCCCACTCCCCTGGAGCTGGTTGTAAAGCCTGCGTGGGCAACTAGTTTGTATCCCCATCTACTCAGCGCTCTACAAGAGTGTCCCATTAGGTGGGTTTCCTGGAGGAGCACTATATCCGGGGGAATGTCTTTTGATATGCTGCATAACGATGCACCTTTTGATTTTGTCCCCTAACCCGTTGATGTTCCAACTCAACAATTTCAGGCTTTTATCCCAGTGTGTACCCATGTAGACCACATTGATTCCTACGTTCCTCTCGATTCATCTGGGCAGACGTTGTTGAATTAACTTGAACAAACATAAACACACAAACCCATTCCCAACTCCCCCCCTCCCTGCTGCCCTGCACTTTGGGCCTAAAACTGCCCATGCGTATTGCAATGCAGAGTGCCTATCGCCCAAACTGAGAACTAATTGTAGAAACAAAGGGGTGAGGTGTCCCACCGCCCCGTCCCCCCACCCTACTTCGAACCATTGTTGCACCCTAACTCGGGCGTGTCGCCCTTAGTGTTTAACACAGGTCTATTTGAATCGTCTTACCGAGCAGTTTTCCCTCTCGACCCCGACTATTACGACAATTCTTGGTTACATACATACTGTGAGACCAATGAGACAGCTGTTCCCCCCGTGTGGGAATGAGACCCAGTTCAGCTCCTTATTAGTTCGGATCAACCTCGGGCGTTATGTTCGCTCGCATCTCTCCATCCCTCCAGCCAGTCTGCTGCTGCCTCTTGGTTTTCAAAGAACCATGCTTTCCCTCCCGACTCCACCCTGAGTCGGGCCGGGAACAACATACTGGGCCCGATTCACAGAACTAACTTACGTCAAAATCCTAAACTTACAACAATTTTGGTATTCACAGGATGAACTTACACATTTGGGTATTCACAGAATGAACTTACACATTTGGGTATTCCCAGAATAAACTTACACATTTGGGTATTCACAGAATAAACTTACACATTTGGGTATTCACAGAATGAACTTACACATTTGGGTATTCACAGAATGAACTTACTCATCCTAACTTTATGTCCGCACTCGGGCCGGAATTTCCGGCCCGGTGGTGGAGATTCCGGCCCGGAGGTGGAGATTCCGGCCCGGAGGTGGAGATTCCGGCCGGTGGTGGAATCTCCGCCACCGGCCGGAATCTCCACCATCGGCCGGAATCTCCACTTCCGGGCCGGAATCTCCACCTCTGGGCCGGAATCTCCACCTCCGGGCCGGAATCTCCACCACCGGGCCGGAAATTCCGGCCCGAGTGCGCACATAAAGTTAGGATGAGTAAGTTCATTCTGTGAATACCCAAATGTGTAAGTTCATTCTGTGAATACCCAAATGTGTAAGTTCATTCTGTGAATACCCAAATGTGTAAGTTCATTCTGTGAATACCAAAATTGTTGTAAGTTTAGGATTTTGACGTAAGTTAGTTCTGTGAATCGGGCCCTGAGTATTTTATCTCTCTGTCTCTAATTTGCTTCTTGACGGCAAGGAAGGAGCGCCTCTGCTTTTGCAACGCCTGGGTGAAGTCAGGGAAGAAGAGGATGTCTGCATTTTCGTATCTGAGAGGCGAGGCCCTCATGGCCGTTTGCAGTATTACATCCCGGTCTCTAAAGTTAAGCAGCCTTGCCAGTATTGGGCGCGGTGGGGCTCCGGGCTTTGGTCTGCCCCCGGGGACTCTGTGGGCTCTTTCGACCACGAAGAATTTTGATAGGCCCTTTGGTTGCAAATGGGTCGTGATAAGGTCCTCTACAAAAAGATCAGTCGCTTGCCCCTTCGCCTTCTCCGGCACACCAAGAATGCGGATGTTGTTGCGCCTGGTGCGCCCCTCGTAGTCGTCCAGTTTCTCTTCCGCAAATTTCCTGAAGGATTTCAGTTCTTGCATTTCGCGTTGTAGTTGTGAGGTGTCCTCGACGAGGCTGGTTGTAGTAATCTCCACCTGTTTGAGCTTCCCGCTCATTTTGACGAGGTCTGCCCTGATAAGGGACACTTCCGTTGTTATGGCGTCCATTCTTTGTTCCAGCGAGGTCCTGATCCCGGAGATCGCTGTCATGACATCTTTAAGGGTGAGCTCTTCGCTGCCCCCCCTCTCCACCTCCATTGGTTTACCTCCATTTTTAGGTTCCTGAATGGATGACTTAGGAAGTGTGTAGCGATCTAGCTTGTTTTGTTGCGTAACTTTTGTGCCCCTTGTGCCAGACATTCTCTTCGTGTGCGGGTAGCCGTCACCCTGTCCGCCCCTGAGTTAGTAATCTACGCAGTGAGCAACTTCGTGTCTCTCCCGGGGCGGGCACCCTGCAGGTGTGCGGTCAGGGCTGGTCATGGAGGTGAACCACCGAGAGTCCGTCCTCGTCACTGACTACACTTTGGGCAAATTTACAAAGCCAGGCTGTCCGTCGTTATAGGTGCCACCAGAGGACCCACCCAGTGCGCAGGCTCTGCTCTGCTGTGGCACCCGGGCTTCCGCTCCAGGCCGGACTTAGGCTATGATGCAGAGCCCGCCAGGCAAAGCGAACAAGGAGTGCCCCCCCCAGTCCGCCGATCGCTATGGCACTGCGTTACACCCCAGCGAGCACAGTCCCCGGCACTCCGTATCGATTTGCTTGTGCGATGGGGTGGACAGGCGCGTGTGTGCCTATTATTCCCAGGGGGCTCCGCTGAAAGAGAGTAGAGTCTTCAGTGGCGGACCCAGTAGGCACCCCCGGCTGCTCCTGTTTCTCGCCGCTTTGTTCTTGGTCTGCTGATCAAGACCTCCCCACTGCAGGTTCTTCGCTCCCAGCACGGCCAGACGCCCCAGCCAATCAGTGCACCTGTGGGAGGCTTCACGCACCCACCACTATGGGGTTAGTTTGCGTGTATGCGCTTATTGCTCCCAAGGGGCGCCGCCGACATTGGGGAGGGTATTCGGTGATGGGCTTATTGGGAATCCCCTTGCCGCTCCTGGCTCTTGCTGCTGTGTCTCCAGTCTGTACACCGAGACCTCCCCGTTACTAGCTCTCCGTCCCCAATGCGGCCGACCGCCCGGTTTATCGACGTATCCACAGGGGGCTTCACTCACCCACCGCCTCACAGTGCTGCAGGTCTGGGCCGGCCGGTGATTCCACCACACTTTCGGCCTCTCCTCCAGGCGCAGGCCCCAACCACGGTCTTTCATGCTGCCAGTGGCCGCCCTCCTGTACGCTTCGCTCGGCTCCGGCAATTACTTCGGGGCCCCGCCCCCGGTGCTGGAAAGGCCGCAAACTCTGTTCGCTGCGGTGCTTTATGCGCCGGTCCTAGAGCCTCGATTTTGGGCTCTGCAGGTTCTCCGTGCGTTGCGGCGACACCTCCACCGCTCAGGTCACGGATGGGGCATTCAGGATAGGCGATGGGGAGAAAGGTCGTTGGAGCTACCCTAGCTCGCGGCCATTGCGCTACGCTGCATAGCCACGCCCCCCAAGTCACCTGCTTTTGATTCAGATGTTTTGTGTAGGATGACTGCGCGAGGTTAAGTCACCATTTGCTTTCTGTATACTTGCTTCTTTTTTCTGTCTTTTAGGGATGAAACGTGGGGTGGATTTTACCCATTCTTTGCTGTTGTACACCTTGTGTTTTGGGGTGAGAGTTATATGGTGAGTGATTCAGTGTGGTACTGCTTTGATGGTGTGTGAGTAGTTGTTTATGTTTTGCTAAGTGTTGTTGTCTGCTGCGCCACTTATGTGTTGAATTTTCTCAGTGGGCTGCCTTTCATGCTAGTCTGGCCATCTGGTGTGTTTTGTGGTGTGTGGGGTTCGGTATGAGATGTGGGGCGTGGTAGAGTGTGTGGTTTTCTACTTTTGTTTTGAAAAAGGGGGAGATGTGGGTGACATTTAATATATTTTTGTTGCATGTCTCTTTTGTCTCTTTATGAGTTTGCGATATGGTAATCTGGTATTCACAAGTTTGTTGATCTTTTATTTATTGCTTTTATATGCATGGATTTTGTGTACATGCAATATCATATCATCTTTATATCTAATATGTTTCCATGCGTGTCTTCTTGTTTCTTCATCAGATGGCGTTATTTCCATGTGTCATTTGCATTATTGTCGCTCTTTTATTTATTGCGTTTACATGCCTGGTTCCTTACGTATAGGTGATTTCTTATCATTCTTACATCTAATATGTTTTCATGCAAGTTGTTTTCCTCTCTTTATGCAATTGCGAGATGTTCATCTATCAGTCGCAATGTTGTTCTTGTGTTCTGCAAAAAGGGGAGATGTGTTATACCTGCTGCTCAGCCAGTATGAGTGTGCTGTGTGGAATGTTGGTGCATGGGATGCATTGGAATGATGGGTTCCTGTGAGTGTCAGTTGGAGTATGGGCTGAGCAACAAGGAGGCTGCTCCTGGTGGGGCTTAACATCTGGCTCTTCATTGAAGCTACTTAATAAACCATTTTATCTTAATCTACACCTTAGTACATCTTTTTTATTACAACACCTTGGATAGAGCAGAGGAAGGATTTCAAACATTGGGTTCTTGTTATAATCTCTATCTGTAAATTTCTTTGGTTTATGTAATCTCCTTTTTATTAGGTGTTATTTAAATTAGGTTGGCATGTTCCCAGCTGACCCCATCTATGTTAGAATTGTTAGTTGATCCATGGAACTCCTGGAACCCTTGGGAGTGCGAGTTAGAATGTTGAGTTCAGAAGTCTGTGAGCTGGGACACTGTTGTGACCAAAGAAGCTCTGCTGTTGGGAACATTATCTTTCACAATAAATTTCTTACCTTCGTTGGATTTCTTCTTTGAATTTACATCTTTTCATTGGCGACAAGGATGGGATTCAAATACTGACCGTGGAAGCTGACATCATTGTCTCTTGAAGGTCCTCATCAAACATTGATTAAAGCCGAACCACAGGGTTGGGAACATCAGCTGTCCCCTGCACAGTGTCATACCCTTTCTAGTGAGGGAAGTAAACCTAAAATGGATTTGATTGAGTTAGTTACTAAAGCCCCCATGCCCACCAATAAAGATGAAATTAAATCTTTTATTGGGTTAGCCGAATATATGTCGAAGTTTATCAATAATTTTCTATCTTGGTTTAACCAATGAGAGATTTATTGAAGGAAAACACACCTTTTGAATGGTTACCTAACCATACTGTCAATTTTAATGAAATTAAGAAGGCCATTGTTTCAGCGCCTTCTATTGGAAATTTTGATAGCAAAAGAGAGACTATACTTACCACTGATGCCAGTAACAGAGGGCTTGGTGCTACCCTTTCCTAAGTGGTGGGAGGAAAAGAGAGAATTATAGCATTTGCTTCCAGGACTCTTAAAGAGGCGGAAATTAATTATTCCACCATTGAAAAGGAAGCATTGTCATGTTTCTGGGCCACTAATCATTTTAAATATTTTCTTTGGGGTTTACCTTTTGAACTTAGAACTGACCACAAGCCCCTCATTTTTGTTTTTACAGAAAAGGATATAACCACTCAGAGAATTAGCAAGTGGTTAATTTATTTACAAAGCTTTAACTTTAGAATGGTGTATGTACCAGGAGAAAAGAATACTGTTGCTGATTGTTTGTCTCTTCTTCCCATTGATAAACAAGATGAGGATTATGGACAGGAGTTGGCGGTATTACAAGTTGCAATTCCTGCCATTTTGAAGTCTGAGTGGGGAAAATACATGTCTGAAGATGAAACTTTAAGGTTCGTCAAGGATCATATTATAAACGGATGGCCGAGTAAATGTGGTGAATTGGCTAAGTAACTGCAACCCTTTTGGAATGTGAGGGAAGAATTGTCTATTGATGGAGATAATGTTCTTAAATCAGACAGAATTATTCCTCCTGAACAGTTGAGGAATCTCATTTGTGAACTAGCACATGAGGGCCACCTAGGCAGGAATCTTACCAAGAGCAAACTTAGATCAGGATACTGGTTTCCGTACATGGATACCATGATAGAAATGTTAGTAAAAAATTGTCACACGTAGTCAAAGTGATAAAACTAAATGCACTAGAAGAGTCCCTTTTGAAACTGTGGAAGTTCCCATCAAGTCTTGGGGTAAATTGGGATTGGAAATAATTGGTCCTTTACAAGTGTCAGGATTACAAGAAAAATGTATTCTTCTCCTGATTGATTATTTCTCCAAATGGATTATAGTTAAGTTTGTAAGATATGTTGATACCAAAACCCTTATATGTTTTCTGTCGAACGTATTCACTAGTGAAGATATTCCTTATACCCCTATTACAGACAATAGAGTGCAAATTCTGGAAACCACCATTCTCTGAGAGCAGTGAGTATGACTAGCCTTAATTTTATCACTATCCCAAGAGGGGCACCTTCCCGGTGTTTGTTGCCTTAAGATCCCACTGCAAGATTTCGTCCACCTCTTTTCCTGTGATGTAATTTCCTGCCTAGTCCATGTTTAAGGAGGCTTTTTTCCTGGAAGAATGTGTTGTAGCACGATTGTTTCCCTTTTTTGGCTTGTTTTTCCTTTATTGATACTTTATTGTGTGCAAACTTTTGCTTCATTTTTCAGCTGCAGGATTCTTGTTGGATTCTTTCTTCTGGAAGACCATATGCAGGGCTCTTTCTCAACCCTGATTTCAATGTGTTTTTTGGGGCTTTGTGTGCCAAGTCCTGTACCATCTGCTATCTTGAATCATGAAATACCATTATCGCCATGGGATTTTCACCTGCCTTTTGTGGCTTTATCCTTCTAACAGGGACTGTCTTCAGGAGACACTTCACACCTTTAATGTAAAGTTCAGGGTGGCAATGTGGCTGCTGGGAGGAGCCACCCTTTCTTCGGGCAAGAAAGAAGAAAACTAGAAAAGCCTTCACAGAGTCCAGTCCTTTACTCATTGGTGAAGCATTTTACAATATGTAGCTTACTGGATCAAGTACGGAAAATAAAAGAAACAGATTTTTGAACATTCCCTTTAAGACCCAAAGAGATGAACAGACTTAGGACTTCATGTACTAAAGTTTTTGCAGTCGCAAAGCCTGTGAATTTGGATTTGCGACTGTAAAACACCTTTTACAGTTTATAAAACCATTTTTTATGAGATGAGGAGCTTTCAAACCCTTTCCAAATGACAAACAGAAGGAGCATAAAAATGGTGTTCCCCATCTCTTTTTGAGCTGCAAAAGAATGTATCAAGGGTTTGAGACTTTAATTGTATTCACAAACCATTAAAAAGTTACCACCTCTCAAGCTGTGGCGGCAAATGATTCAAAAAGGGGACTGGTTTTGGGTGGCCATAGTGTTTCCATTTTGGAAATATTTTTTTTTAAAAGCAACCTATGTCTCTTAAAGAGACAGGTGCTGCTCTTTAAAAAAAAATTCCCATTTGTGAGCTTCCCTTTTCTGAATTGGTTACTGCTCCACAAGTTTTTTTCAAAATGGTTTAAGAGTGTCACCAAGTCACTAGCATGGTTTGGCATGTTTCTTGCCCTTAATTTAAACCGTCAAATAAAGAGTACACGGTGCCCTCCAAAGCATCCGGGGGTATAGTGGACTTCACATTTGAAGGTTTAAATATCAATCCATCTGGTTTTGGGTAAAATTCTCCTATGACAATGTGACCAGGCCCGTGTTCCCTATGGGGCCTTGATGACAAGATAGTAGGGCTACGTCCCAAATAGGATTTCATGTGAGTTTTTTTGATAAAACAATGTTTTGTATAGCCATCCACGCATGACAAGAATTGCCACTATTTAGTTCTTGTTTTTTTTTTATATTAGGGCTATTCACCGGTCCTGATGAATGTCATGGACCCTATAGAGCCAGTACGGGCAAGAAACATGTCGACCCATGCTAATTACTCTATAGATAATTAGGTCCAACAGTTCCATCACTGCTTTTAATCTTATCATGGATTCCACTATAACCTGCCCAAAAAATATTTTTGACAGAGTAATTCCACAGATAATTTTAACATAATTCCTTTGGCCCAGTCTTAAACCATTTGGAAAAAACTTCTGGAGGTAAATCTAATTCAGAAAGGGGAAGTTCATCAAGCCATCTGGTTGCTTAACTGAAGATAAAAGAAAGATCTCCACAAAGTGGCCCAAACTCGGCCCATTAGGTATTGAACTTTCCAGTCAAGCAGGACCTGATGATAAAGCATACCACCTCTCTGTATCCAAAAAAAGGATGTTCCCTTAAAAAGGGACACTCCTAACCTAGCCTAGAAGTAGCTTAATAGAGCCACCAAGACAACGAAGAAAGATTTATTCGCCAAACTGTCATGCTTCATTTTTCTATGTCATAGTTTGGGGTGATGAAGGACGATGGACCTACCAACCTTTCTTCCCCCCACGGCTGTTCACCATAGATGAGATTAGCATTGCATCATTTCCTTCACTTTCCTTTTTACTAATTATATTTGACAGAAATCTGGTGTAGTTAATACGTAACATTTCCTGATGAATTCAGCTTGGTCTTTTTCTATGTTTCTATGTATATATGTCTGTATGTGTGCATGTATATGGTATGTCTATAGAGTGAACTTGGCCAAAAGGCAAAGAAGTGGTGTACATGATCAAAGGCAAGTATTAAGTCAATGAGTACCAGGAAAGGAAGCTAGGCTGTGGACGGTTAATCCATTATGATGAAGTGTTTTTTAAACAGGTGAGTCTTCAAATCTTTCCCAAACTAGAGCAGAGCTGGGGTGGTCTTGATGGATACGGAGATGTTTTTCCATATCCTGGATGCATTTATGGTAAAAGCCTGTTGTCTTCTTTTTCTTTTTTGCACAGCTTAGTCTACAGTCTGATGGTGTCCTGTCTGTGGGTGTGCTCAGAACCACCTTTCAGCTTGTCTGCAAGCTAAGCGGGGGTGCTGGCTTTGTAAATTATGCAACTGGTTTTGAAAATTGTGTTGATCCGCAAGGGGAGCCACTAGAGTTCCATCAAAATGGGGCTGATGTGGTAATATCTTCAGGCATTGGGTGATATATGCTGTGATTTGTAGGATGTCCCTAAGGGGTGGCAGTGTGGAGTCTGGGAGGCCATGTCATATGGCATTACCACCATACAGGTGCAAGAGTACGAGGACTTGAGCAGAGGTTCTGAAGTCACTTTCTGGAAGAAATGGGATGACTTTCCTTAAAAGAGAGAGCTGGTACTAGGCCATCTCTTTTTTTTATTTTATTGTGATCTTTGAGGATGAGGTTGGTGTCCAGGGTGAAACCAAGTGACATGGCGTTCGGTGAGAGTTGGGGCTCAACGCTGTCAAGGTTTGTTCCATTGAGCCAGGTTTGTATTGTACCTTGTTTGTTGTTCTTGGCAAAAAACAGGAATTCTGTCTTGTGTTCAAGTAGGTACTGGGGATCCAGGTCTGGATGATGTGCAAGCAGTGTTTGAGACCTTGGATTTCTGAAGAGGAGACTTTCAAATAGAGTTGTGTATCATCAGCAAATTGGTGAATCCTGATACTGTTATCTGTGAATAGAGCATCAAATGGCTCCATCTAAAGGTTGATGAAGACAGGAGACAGTATGGAACCCTGGGAGCTCGACATGTGATAGGAATCTTTTGTCACCTGTAGGTGCCTATGTTAACAAAATGGTGTTGGTTGGAAAGGTAAGAGGGGAACCAGTAAAGATGATTGCCAGTGAATCCCATTCGAGACTCTAGAGTGGGATGGTCAACTGTGTCGAAGGCAGATGTGAGGTTCAGCCATATCAGGAGGCAGAGGTAATCTTTATCTGTGGACGAAAGGGCTTCGGTTATGATGTGTAAGATGGCTGCCTCCGTGCTGCAGTGTGATCTGAAGCCAGACTAGTAGTTGTTCAGGAGATGTTTGGCATTGATGTGACCTTGGAGTTGAACTTAGAGTGCTTTCTCAATGATCTTGCAGATAAATGGTAGATGAACGACGGGCCAATAGTTGGTAAGATCAGTAGGGTCTAGTGTAGGTTTCTTTAGGAGTGGGAGGATCTGGCCTGTCTTGAGAGCTTCTGGGAAGATGCCTTTAGTGGTGGAGGTATTGACAGTGGGCAGTTCACTTAAGAGACATCCCCAGAGAGCTTTGATGAAGGAAGATGGTAAGACATCATCTTCATAAGAAGTGGCTTTGAGGGAGTGGAGTATGTCAGAGGGATCTGGGAGAGATAGGGCTTTGAAGGCTGGTCATTGCAGGATTCTATGGGAAGTGGTGAGTGTAATAGATGCAGCAGGCTTCATATTGTGAATGTGCTGTTGATCTTCTGTATATTTTCACTGAAGAAGAGGTTGATGGCATTGCACTTTTCTGTGGAGTGAGGAATAGGTTGAGTCCAGTAGGGGGTTGATACAGTGCTATTTGCTGCTGTTGGTAGCTTCATAGAATCGTGTTGCACGGAGGGACTTCTGTATCACAAATCTTTTTCTTCCATTGCCTTTCCTGTCTTTGGATGGGTCTTTTATTGTCAGCGATGTTCTTTGAGTACCAGGGTGCTGAAGGCTTTGGCTTGCAATTGCATGTTGCACTTGGGATGTGGGTTTTCACATAGCTTTCCAAAAGATTGTTGAAGTTGTTTAGAAGGGTGTTGACAATGGATGTGGAGTTGATAGGGTGAGACATGAGTTCAAGCATCTCTATGGAGACGTCTTTGAAGGATCTGAAGGTGTGGTCTTCTCTGTTGTGTTTACCTTGGTTTGTTGGTAGTAATCTGAGCAGGGAAATAGGGATGCAGATTGACTAGCCCAGTCCATGGGTTCGGTGGTTTACATTGAATTAATGGTGACATTGAAAAGACAAGGTTGGTGATGTGGCCTTTGTAGTGTGTTGGTTGTGTGACATGCTGTACCACTCTGAGTGTATTGATGAGGTTGAAGAGGGAGTCTGTTTTTTTTTTTTTGAGTTTGTGTTGTCGGGGAGGTTGAAGTCACCCAAGAGGCTGGTGTGGACATCTCAAATAGACGAAGTGATGAGGAGATCTGAGAATTCATCAATGAAGTCCCTGATGGTGAACCACATGGGGGAATCCTTGAATTTCAGAGCGGACAAATTCAGCTAGCCATGCCTGGTGGATCACAAATGGTGTCTGCATCCCCAGGTCACACAGGACACTTGCTGACCATGCAGGGAACCCTGGCTAAATCTTATCACCGCTGTTGAAAATACACAGTGTCCTAATTTTTGCATGTTGAAGTGTCCAAGACGACTCTTACTTGGAGATGCATTACGGCTTGAGTGGAACACAGGACTACTGTACACATTCCTGCCTCTTCCGTTCCTGCTCTGAGTTCTAAAGAAGATCAGGAATGACCTTGCCTAAGTCAAAATTGTGCCTCCAGACTGGGAATGGCGAGTGAGGTACACGGAACTTCTGGGCACAAGCGGCTGACCTAAATCAGGCTACCATCTCCGATGGATCATCTGTTACAGCAGCAGGGCAGGGTTCTGCACCCAAACCTGCACAATGCACACCTCCACGCATGGAGATTGAAATGGTAGCAGTTAACAGCTTTCGATCTACCACTTGATGGATGTGGTATTGTTTGTTTTGTCTTTGGCTCAGCAACGCATTGCATTGGCCACTATTAAAGGTTATTTGCCAGCCCTTTCAGCCATTCTATATTTGCCAGACCAACCGTCCTTGTTAAACTTACCTGTAGTGATGTAGTTTATTAAATGCTTGACACATGTTCTCTCCCAGAGGTATCTGATGCCACGGGCCCTTAATTTGATCTTAACGTTTCTCAGGTATACACCCTTCAAGCCAATGTACAGCTGCTCATTGCATCTTCTGACCTAAAAGACTGACTTCCTCGTAGCAATCCCTTCTGCTCTTCACCTAAGTGAACTCCAGTTCACATTAGTACAACCACCCTACACCGCCTTTTTCCAGACAAGTTGGTGCTGAGGACTCGAGCAACCTTCTTACCAAAAGTGATGACTTCTATCCACGTTCCGCCATACATCACTCTACCAGCGTACTTTACCCAGCTTCACTCCTCGACCGAGGAGGAGAGGTACCTAAAGCTCTTTTTGGGACCAATGGATCCAAAAAGAGCTTTAGGCTTTTACAGTGATTGTACAAAGGACCACCTGTTGACAATCAGATTTTAGCAGTATTCTCTGGGGCAAAGAAAGGGAAGGCGGTGCAAAAAAGAATTCTGTTGAGGTAAATAGTCCTCTGCAGTAATATCTGCTACGCCTTGGCCACAAATTGCAGCCTCTGGAAGGTCTGACATCCTATTCCACCAGGGCACGCTGAGAGCCTGTCCTCACATCTCTCAAGCCAATGATGTAGGCATCACTGCACTTTTTCACGAAGCACTACTGCATTGATAACGAGATCTGATGGGAAGGTCCTGCAAGACTTTTTGGCATGAGCCTGCTCAACATACCCTCCACCCTTGGGGTGGGGTGGGGGGGGGGAGGCACCACTTTGGTATCTATTTTAAAGGAAAGGAACCTGTGGTTAGATGTATGCATCAGAAGAACAAGTTATTTACCTTTTGTAATGCTGCTTCTGGTGGATACTCTATCCCCAGATTTCTCCCTGCCATCCCACCTCCCTGTTCTGTGGAGTGGCCTCTTTTTCTAAAAATGTCCCAAATTAGTGATAGGCACACTGGTACCATCAATTATTTTGTGCTCTGTGACTTAAGGTGCAGAAAGATCAAGCAAGAAAATGAAACTGGCGCTCATGGGTGGTGCTTACATGTGGCTCCACTACTTCTGGGGTGGAACAAAGCCAATGCAGAACAGCACAGCGCCACCTAGTAGCGTGTGTGAGTACTGCTATGAAAAGTTTCCAGATCGAGTGTGGTGTCTGGAGAATATTCTAAAGATGAGGAATCTTAATCTAGATAGAGGGCCTCATTTATGAGGCCCACCGTCACTTTTGTGCTGCCGGAACGTCACTTTTTTGATGTTGCGGTGGTGCAATGTGCCACTGGCATATTTATAAGGCCACGAAAAGCCATGTTACGTGGCTTTTCATGGCCTTATAAATATGTGCCCCTTTCACGTAGAAAACTGCATGAAAGGGGTGTTCCATGGGTGTTGCTGAGGGCATTCTCAGCAAGATCCATGGCTTTTTGACACTGCCCCAGATTTACGACAAATTGTGAGTCTGAGGCAGCGTCAAAACGTACGTCTCCCTAGGGGAGGCATAAGGGAGGCACAACGAGGAGAAATATCTTTATTTCTCCTTGTTTTTCCTCTCTCTATGTGTGCTGCATTGTGCAGCACACAAAGAAAGAGGAAAACGCCTCTTGTGATTGTTTTTGTGCAGGAAGGTATCCCTTCCTGCACAAAAATAATCACCCCTGCAATGCAGGCACCCTTGCAGCATGGTGCAAAATTACCTGCGTTGGCGCATGGGAGCCCATTGTGCGCTGGTGCAGGGGAAAAGGACAGGAATGCGCCGTATCTACTAGATGTGCCCTTTTCTTTTGCCATAGGGCAGCAAGGCCTGCTACGCTGCCCTATGGCAAAAAGCCTATAAATGAGGCCCAGAGTATCCACAAGAAAGAGCATGACTAAAGGTAAGTAATGTGTTCATTTGCACCTTTTTTAGTACATTGTTGCTTTACAAGTACGCAACTAGGCCTCTCCCTGGTTTTGTGCTTATCCTTACCGCCCACTTTCAGCAGCTGGAAAGGGCAAGCGAAAAATGACAAAATTGGGGTAATAAAGCACGACAAACGGGTGTAAAAAACGTTTGTGCGTCATTTCCTCATGTTTGTTCCAATCGCTGAAAGGGGTGCTAAAATTCAGGACATGAGACAGTTGTCCAATTTACACAGCACTCTAAATGAGTGCGACAGATTCCTACTAACATGCATCGCGCTGTCAGCTCATAATTGCAATAAATCTAAAAATACGCCTTCCCATTTGTTGTCCGCAGAGTATATAAATGAAATACTTTGCTTTTTTGTTTTCGAATGTATATTTTATCAACTGTTGCAAACAGACGCCTTTGTTTTTTATTAAACTCAAAAATAAATTCAATACATTTAAAGGAATTTGCTGACATAGAATGCTATTGACGTATCTGGATTTAATGGTTGCTTCCCCATTAGTCTTTCTGGCTCTTAGCTGTTATTGTTTTACATTTTTATTTTCTCTTGTGGCGCCCAGCAAATCTAAAAGGAAAAAAAGACAACACGAATTCTTGCAGAGAGATTGACTGAGCTGTCTAATTATTTACCAGGCATTATTAAAAAGCCCCCTGCAATCTTTACAAGCCACCAGCCATCAATTCTGGTTGTCAAGCAAGATTACCGGAGATCCTACTGAGCTACGGTTGAGCCATTAGACTGATTGAAGAGCTGTGTCCCTGCTCCCAGGTGTGTGCGATTCTTGTCAACCCGTTCTACATCGAAGAAGTGCAACTCATTCCAGTGACACATACGGTGCGCAGTCTTAAAAATCGATTTTTATAGGGGCCATCCAAGTTTGACTGGCTTTCGGGTGTCGATGGAGATATATGAGTCAGGAGCACTCTCTCTTTCTCAATACTATATACACACACATATATATATATATATATATATATATATATATATATATATATATATATATATATATATATATATATATTCAAAACCTCTATATAGAAGTAAGAGGTCGCACTCCAGCAGTTTTCATCCAAAACGTAATTTATTCTTAAATCATTTGTTTCAGTAGTCCGCACAGATCAACCAACGCGTTTCGGTATCTCCATATACCTTGATCACGGTTGATTAATCACATGATTATTCACATTTAAAAAGGCCCCCTTCAAGGAAACACTATGACATCATTTCCTGTTTGTTACCAGGACTACTCCATTGGTTTCTGGGAGATGTAGTCCTGTATTTAGCAACCAAATTATTTACAAATTATTTACAAATAATGCATTCAGGAAACGTTTTTAAAAAACTACATAAAAGTCATATTACTCTTTACTTTTGTTTCGCTTTAGTCATCAGTCTTATAGCTTATCGCCTGTTATTATCCAAAGTGCTTCAAAAGTTCGTACCAGGGGCAAATTAGCATTTCCTTCGCCTCCTGTATATTCACTACTGCTAGTGATTTGGGAACGGTTGTCACAACGAAGAATCATACCATTTTATCACACCCTCAAGTGGGTATAATTTTGTTGGAAAATACCGCATTCTATGCTTTTCTGATTTCCAAAATGTATTCTTTTCTTCCCTTCAATAGGTTTTTCAAATTCTGACATGCCGTAACCCGAATTTCATGCACTCCAAGACAAAAGACTTTGGGGCCTATTAGCAATAACCGGCGATAATTATCGCTAAGCGCAGTTAGCGCTAGGATAATTATCGCCGGCTATCGCAGGTTTCTATCGCGGAGATAGCGTGCTATCAGCAACGCTTATCTCCAAAGCGATAGAAACCCTGGAGAACAGTGTGAATATCGTTTGAAAACAAGCGATATTCACACTGTGACCAGCGTTAGCTTGGCGATAGGGCGAGGGGGATTTAGCCATGTAATCCACCTCCCATTGGATTACATGGCTAAGTCAGGGTGAGACCAGGCGTTAACAAACCAGCGCTAAACGTGTTTAGCGCTGGTTCGTTAATCACCTCCCCTGCCTCGCTAATAGGCGATAACGACCTTAGCGACTGTTTCCAGTCGCTTTTTGGTTGGGAACGCCTACTTTGCATGCCATTAGTGATAAATATCGCTGGCATGCAAAGCGGCACCCAACCCGGTCGCTATCGCCTAAAAGCTGTCGCTTTTGAATTATCGCCGATTTAGCGGGAAAAAGTCCCGCTAAAGCGGCGATCGAGCCCTTGATAATATGCCCCTTTGTGACTATAAACGTATTTCTTCCTGTTGCTTTGTTGAGGGAGGTTTATTTCCTTTCACAGATGTATATAAAGTTCCTCTGACTGATTCAAACCAAAAGGTGTCATGGTTCTAAAATTTAAGATATGCTGGGACTCTTTTTGTCGCAATCTTTTCTCCCGGTTGCCGCCTCGTGCATTAACCGGTACAGTCTCGATCCCATAAAATTTCAAGGATTTCCAGTTTGCATTGTGGTGTGTCTCCATATGTTTGGCAACTGCGTTGTTCCTATCTCTGTTCTTAGTGGCACGTACATGCTCCAGTATGCGTTTTTTTAAGTCCCGTGGCGCGTTTTAAGTTGGGGGATTAAGTCCCCTTGAATCCTGAGGGTCCCTGGGTCCAACTAGCCCACCAGGTACCTCCAGTATGCGCCACACAGCTGCGTTGCAGAGAGGTGTAAAAAGGGGCGTGTCCTCTGAACACCTCTCTGCAACGCAGCTCTGTGGCGCATACTGGAGGTACCTGGTGGGCTAGTTGGCCCCCAGGTACCCTCAGTATTCAAGGGGAATTAATTCCCCAACTTACAACGTGCCAGGGGGCGCGTTTGCTGAGTGCTGCAGTGAGGGGGCGGGGCCTCCGCCGCGATGCCGGCTTTTTTATTTTTTTATTTTATTTTACAAGGGGGGCTGTGTGGCCCCCCTTCTTTTACATTAATTGGGGCACTGGGGACCTCATTCCCCAGGGCCTGCTCTTTATTTTTAAATAAAAAAAAAAAACGGCAATGGGGCCGCGCGGGCCCCCTCCCGAGGCCAATTTCGGCCCCGGGGACCCCATCCCCCGGGGCATGGCCACATTTTGTTATTTAAAAAAAATTATTTTTAAAGGAGGGGGGCTGCGTGGCCCCCCTCCTTAGGCCTCTAGTGGCCCCGGGGACCCCATCCCCCGGGGCTGTGCCTCTTTATTTAATTTTTTTTACAATATTGAAGGGGAGCCGCGTGGCCCCCCTCCTGGGCCACTTCTGGCCCCGGGGACCCCATCCCCCGGGGCCGGCCCTCACCGTTGGGGACCGTGGGGGGAGCCCCAATGCCCCCACGGGATCACTGACAGAATATCGAGGAGCAGAATATCGAGCTGCCAGAATATTGATGAGAAAATATCGAGTGACAGAATATCGAATTCCTATCTACAAACAGGTAAGTACAAAAATATTGAATCCTAAATATCGTTGTAAATAATATAGTTTGCTAAAATATCGACTTTTTAAAATTTCTTAAAAGTAATATAAAATTAACTAAATATTAAATATAATTAAGTAAAACATACTTAAAAATAATTAAAAAACGTTAAAATTAATAAATAATATATGTAATGTAAAAAAAAATAAACATGCATTTTTATTTTTTATTATATATATTAACTTAATAACATTAGAAATAATTAATATTTTTAATTATAAAATGTAAAAAACATAATTTAAAATATAATTACATATATATATAAATAAACCTACAATATTAATATAAAAAAATTCAATATAATAAGGTTAAAACATTAAAATAAATATTTTAAAAAAAAAATAATACTTTACACTACATTAAATATAACAATACTAAATACGTTACATAGCGTAAAGGATAAAATTACTATTTCCACTTCAACAAGTGGTACAGTAGGGAAAGTGTTGGATAGCGGGTGGATAAAAATTACTATTCCCACTCCAGCAAGTGGAACTGTAGAGAAAGTGTTGGATAGTGGGTGGGTAAAAATTACTATTCCCACTCCAGTGATTGCAACAGTAGGAAAAGTGTTGGATAGCTTGTGGGAATAATGTACTATTCCCACTCCACCGAGTGTAACAGTAGGGAAAGTGTTGGATAGCAGGAGGGTAAAAATTACTATTCCCACTCCAGTGAGTGCAACAGTAGGGAAAGTGTTGGATAGCGGGTGGGTAAAAATTACTATTCCCACTCAAGTGAGTGCAACAGTAGGGAAAGTGTTGGATAGCGGGTGGGTAAAAATTACTATTCCCACTCCAGTGAGTGCAACAGTAGGGAAAGTGTTGGATAGCGGGAGGGTAAAAATTACTATTCCCACTCCAGTGAGTGCAACAGTAGGGAAAGTGTTGGATAGCGGGAGGGTAAAAATTACTATTCCCACTCCAGTGAGTGCAACAGTAGGGAAAGTGTTGGATAGTGGGAGGGTAAAAATTACTATTCCAACTCCAGCGAATGCAACAGTAGGGAAAGTGTTGGATAGCGGGTGGGAATTTTTCAAAATGAATTTACCTCCCACCATTTTCCCCTATAAACGTCACCTACAATATTGTAAAATATTAATAAATTAACATATTTAATTAACAATTAATTAATTAACTAATAACAATTAACAATAAAATTAATAACCATCAAATCTAAATTAATTCACACAATTAACACTATAAAATAACTTTTAATAAATATTATATAAAAAATAGTAAAAATTACATTAAAATTAAATTACTTCCCACCCTACTCCCCTATCAACCCTCAACCCGCTCATAAAAAAAGTACACAATTAACATATTTACAAATTAATTATTAATAATTAATATCTAATTAATTACTAATTAATAAAAAACACAATTAACATAATTTCCAATTAATTATTAATTGTTATTGATCAATTTATAATTAATTAATAATAAATCAATTAACTTAATTAACAATATAAATTATTAAATACTAAATTATTAATTAATAAAAGAATTAATTGATTAATTTCAATTAAATTACTTCCCACCCTATTCCCCTATAAACCCACAACCCGCTACTGAATTAAATTACGCAAAAAGTAATTAACATATAATTAATTAATTCTAAATAATTCTTAAAAAATATATTATAATTAAATTACTTCCCACCCTATTCCCCTATAAACCCACAACCCGCTACGGAATTAAATTACGCAAAAATTAATTAACATAAAATTCATTACTTTAAAAAAATTCAAACACACATTACAAAATATATACATACTTTTAACACAAATACTAACATACAAAACACTAAAAAAAAAATCGATATTATTAACAACGATATTTTGACAATCGATATTACTAACTTCGATATTATTAAAATCGATATTTCTTACCTGCATGTCGATATTCTTAACCACTATATTTTTGCAAGTCAATATCCTGTCCACTCGATATTAAAAACTCTATATTTTGTCCATTCGATATTTTTTATTCGATATTATGACTAGTTACCGCCCCCACGGTCCTGCTGGCTCCCCGCCTCCTGCGGGAGCCGGCATTGCTTTTCCACACGGGGAGCTGCTGACATGCAGCTCCCCTTGTGGAAAAGCTATCTGCTTTGGATTTTGGAAGCGAGAGCAGGAAACCTGCTCTCACTTCCAAAATCCAAAGCAGTGTTTGCTATGGCAGGGCGGGAGCCGCACGGCTGCCGTCCTGCCATAGCAAACAGCAGTGTCCCGGGGGAGGGCACCCCGGGACACTGCAGGAGCCGGCCCTGGGGGGTGGCGGTCCCCAGGGCCATGAAGCGCTCCAGTGGGGGGCCGCGCGGCCCCCCTCCCTACCATTGCAAAGCCCCGGGGAGGTGGTGGTCCCCGGGGCGTGTGGGGGGGCTCGAGCCCCCCCACACAGGTTTTATTTTTTTTTAAATAGAGCCCCGGGGAGGTGGCGGTCCCCGGGGCAGCGTGGGGGGGATTGGGACCCCCCCACGCATTTTGTTTATCAGCCCCGGGAAGGTGGCGGTCCCCGGGGCTGCGGGGGACCGCGTGCCCCCGCGCTTGTTTGTTGAAGCCCCGGGGAGGTGGCGGTCCCCGGGGCAGCATGGGGGGGATTGGGACCCCCCCACGCATTTTTTTAACAGCCCCGGGGAGGTGGCGGGCCCCCACTAATGAATTTACAGTGCCCCCGGGACCTGGCCCACCCGGGGGCTTTTTTAAACGAAGCGCAGGAGCCCGCGCTTCGTTTTTTAAAAAATAATTTCGGCGGGATTCGCAACCCCATCGCGATTTTCGCCGAAATTATTTAAAAAAAATGCTTTTTTTGGCCCTGGGGGTCCTTGTGGGACCCCCTGAGCAGGCCTAGGGGGTCAGGGTGTTTCTACCCTGCCCCCTTTTCTTCTTTTTTAATGTTTTTTCTACTGTTTTCTTCTACCGAGTCACAAGATGGCTGCCAACACTTCCTGGTTTGGAGTGTTGGCAGCCAATTAGAATGAAGCTCGTGGTCGGGAGGGTTCGCGAACCCTCCTCGGCCACAGATATCGAAACTTTTTCATTTTCTGTTTTCTCAGGAACTACCAAACGGATTTACACCATTTAACAAAAAGGACTCTTTCTGAACCAAGACCTACCTTTTTGCCAAATTTGGTGTAAATCCGTTCAGCAGTTCGGGCTGTAGCTTTGTCTAAAGTTTCCTATGGAAAATAACATGGGGGAAACGCGTTTTGGGACCCCCCTTTTTTCTCGGCTCCTGCTTGGCGAATCACCCCGAAACTTTCAAGACAGGAGCTGACCGGAGCTGATCACTAGTTTTGAAAATTTCGCGGAGATTCGTCAACCGGCGCCAAAGTTATTGGGAAAACAAAAAACGCTTTTCCTATGGAAACTAGGTCCTAACTATAACTACCTACTGGCGACTGCCAGTAGGTAATATATATATATATGGGTGGACTGTGAATCTGCCTCTCCGACCTCATGCTGCCCACCCCCGCCACTGTAAGGGATCCTTGGAGACCCTATTACTTAAGGCGGAAGCCCTGCACATCACCGGTCCACCTCAGCACCACCCTGAGAGCCAGGCATTCAGCCAACGCATATCCCTCTCTCGCAGAGTGACTGTTTAGGGCCAAACCTATAGCGAGCAGCCGCATTGCCCCCATGGACAAGACATGAACTTTCAGACTCTCTAGTGCCTGGTCTTCCCCTGACACTATCCCCTCTTCCTCCCTTCTACCTTCTCTGGTCCCCCTCCTCCTACAACGGGCCTTCTGAGATCCACAGTGCCTATGGTGGTCGATCCGCGAACGATTGTGTTGGAAACTCTTCTGCCTGAAAATGATTCATGCATCCAGCTGCCACCTTACGACAAGCTCGACAAAGTCCTTGCGGCCATTGAAAATTCCCACATCTCCATTGAGACAGAGGGGCCGATTCCGATCTCGGCCGGTAGGGCACCGAATCAGATTCGGCTTAACCGGATCCGATTCGGAGCCCTCTTTCCCGACCGATTCGTACGTGCGTCCGGCTGAGCAAGTACGATGCGAGCGCACGCGAAATCGCCGACCGACTCGTACGCGGGTCCGAACCGCTCCGACCGACTCGCATGGACACGACTCGCACCACGCAATGGAGATGTTCCCCGGCCGGGCAAGTACGATGCGCACCGCGAGCAGTCCGACCGACTCGCGCCGTCCGGCTCGAAAGAGCAGTCAGAGCCGGACTTAGGGGGTCCGTGTCGGACCCCCTGTACGCGTAGCCGCGCGAGTCGCACACAGGGGGGACCCATGGGTCCCCCTACCTGTGCATGTACGGCGCGATTCGCATCGACGCGTACCCGCTGTAGGGGGCGCCCTTGTTCGCCTCGCACCCATTGAGTCAATGGGAGCCCGCCTACGCGTTGTACGTCCGGCTCCCATTGACTTCAATGGGAGTCCGACCGACTCGAGTCCGATTGCATGCGTGCGCATCGTACTCGTTCGGTCGGACTGCCAGAGTCCGATTCGGTCGGAAATCTCTCCGGGTCCGGCTCGGTCGGAGTGATTTCCGGCCTGAATCAGAATCGGCCCCTAAGATGGGCTCTTTGGTGGGTGTGCTGGACTTTCTGTGGGACGATCACCGCAAACTCATGGACATAGTAACGGAGTAGGAAAAAGAGCTCTCTATGCTGCAACCCCCAGTAGTCACCATTTAATACACACTCAATGACCTCCAGAGTCTAGTGAGGATACTTGAAGAGCAGGCAGAGGATGCGGAGGGACAATCCAGCAGAAGTAACATCTGGATCATAGGCCTTCTGGAGACCTGGAAGGCTGAGACCCTCTAACCTTTTTGGGGGGCTAGTTCCGCTCCTTTGACTCTGTATCTGACCTCACCTCATTCTTCTCGCTATAGAGAGCCCACAGGGTCCAGGTGAGGCCGCCGATACCAGTAGCACCATTGCCCCCCGTGCTCACCAAACTCCTCCACTTTATGCCATCCTGAAGGCAGAGAGGTCAGCTGGACCTCTGAAACTCGAGAACAAAACCATTATGCTGTTTCCTGACTATACTTCCTTCTTAGGAGCAAAGAAGCCACCCCACAAACTATACTCCCTGCTTTTCCTGCCTGACTCAAGCTACTAGCAGAGGGTAAATCCCTCTTCTTCATGGACCCCAAGGACGTCTGGGACTGGATTGACAGACATCAGTCTGGACTGCAGATGACCTTCGATGGGGGGCTTTTCTGCCAATCAGCAAGGTGATGGTGGAGATGAAACCAGGCCTGGCAGGGCCCCTCACCCCTGTCTATGATGACCAAACCCCACTCCTGGAGCAAATGATAGAGAACCGGCGTTGGGCTTTGTAGGCAGCAGCATCTTTGGGGGGTAATGCCAGATCATCGGAGTGGGAGAGGGGCCCCTATATCTTCAAGTTGGATGACGACTCCACAGTAACAGATGGACCCTACTCTGACTCTCAGAAACCACCGTTAATCACACCGCAAACAGTGGACAGCATAATATGATCACGGTTACTCCTATCCACTCCCAGAGTGCTGCCAACCTTGGCACACACTTTGGCTTCTTCTCCATGATGCCTATGGACCTCTAGATCACTCAGACCCTTTTCACAGTTGCTGTTGGGGGGTGGGATGCTGGTGGAGTGGGATTCGTCTCAGTTCCCTTCACCCTGCCCCCTTTCCTTCCCTATACTGTTGACGCTGAGCCCCTGCTAGACCAACTGTTGTGATTCAGGGCCAACTCACACCTGCCCATTGTCTCTCACCACCAAGTTGTGAGTCCCATCTTTATTCATGGTTTGATATATTAATCATTTTGGGCATTCTGCTGTTGCAGTGGGCTCTGCAAGCTGTAATGGTTGATTCCCCCTATTCCAACAGTTCACCACCCAGCGATCTGGCCAGGGCTGTACATCTCGTTATACACACCGCAGAGAGGGCACCGCACTGATGCCCTCTGGGAGGCTGCTCTTGCCCAACGCAGTAACCCCTATGGGTAGATCCACCCATTAACCCCATGGCCCCACTCGATAAGACAACGTTCCTCACCCTGAACGCATGAGGTGTGCACACAGCGAGGAAACACTACTCAGTTTATTCCTAAATTAAACTCCAGAATGCACACATCATATTCCTCCAGGAGACACACACCACATCAGCACACCTACAGAGCCTTCGAAAGCGTTGGGAGAGGGCTAATCATAGCTACCACTTACTCTGCCTACGCCCGTGGGGCACTAATCTGGATTCGGCCAGGGGTGCCTTTCCAGGCCCTAGATACCCTATTGGATAAGGAGGGGTGATACGCCTTTGTAGAAGGCTGTTTCGATGGCTCCAGAATCCTTCTGGGACGCATATATGCTCCCAATATAGACCAGGGGGCCTTTTGGGCTACACTATCTGGGGTGCTGGCACATAGAACCGGGGCACCATGGATTTTAGATGGCGGCTGCAATTGTACACTTGACTTGCAGCTAGACCTGTCCCGCCAGCTCCTTACCCCATGTGCCCAGGCGGAATTCTTTGTGGAGTGAATCCATCAATGGTCACTCGTGGACATGTGTAGGGCCCTACAACCCCACTCCTGAGTCTACTCATTCTACTCTACTCTGATGTGTGCCTCGACCACATCCTGTAGTCAACCCCCAACCAAGGCACGGCATCCACCAGGGCACTTGAATGGGATGCCTTTAAGGTGGTCACTAGGGGAGTCTGTTTGCAGGAATTAGCGGGAGTCTGTAGGGTACTTAAGAGGGAGACTTGATCAAACACGTCGACTACCTAGGCCGTATTATTTCCACCAGGGCACTCGAATGGGATGCCTTTAAGGTGGTCACTAGGGGAGTCTGCAGGAATTAGCGGGAGTCCATAGGGTACTTAAGAGGGAGAATTGATCAAACACGTTGACTTCCTAGTCCGTATTGTTTCCAACAATGACTCACACATAACAGACGTAACATGGAACGCCCCAGTTCCCCTGGTGCTCACGTGGCGTCTACCATGGGAAACGGTGGAAGACTCTGTAGGAGAGTAGGATCTGCTTCTTATAGTTACCCCCACTTTTTGCTGATGTTTCACTGTTTTCGACTTAGTCTGACTCGGATCCTGCTATTCAGGACCCCAGCCTATCTGCTTTCTCCTCTAAATTGATTGCA
Source organism: Calotriton arnoldi (assembly GCA_963921515.1). NCBI lineage: Eukaryota > Metazoa > Chordata > Amphibia > Caudata > Salamandridae > Calotriton > Calotriton arnoldi. The sequence continues at coordinate 203,922 of CAWUFW010017106.1, forward strand.
TGTACTTTAGGTACACTCCAGATTGGATTCTGGGGTACCCTTATAAGTCCCTAGTATATGGTATACTATGTACCCAGGGCATAGGTACCCCAGAGGCCTCCCAGGGGCTGCAGCATGTATTATGCCACCCCTGAGAGGCCATCCAAAATGACACAACAGGTCTGCTACTGCAGCCTGTGTAAGGTGGTGCCTGCACCCCTTACTTAGATATAGGTTCACTATATCTATCCTAATCATTGCACATATAAGCCTATCAGTCACCCCTATGGCAGGCCTTATCAATCCTGAAGGCAGGGTGCTGGGTTTTATGTGACAGGGTGCCCATGCATGAGCAGAGCCCCTCTGCAGCCTTCGGAACCACTATTCCGGGGTTGTCTGTGATGCAGCCAACCATATACTCTTAAGTGCATTATGACCTCGCGGTAAATGCTAACTTTAAAACGGCTGCAAGGAATTATGTTGTGTTTGGTGTCAAACACCTTGGAATCATACCTACACAGCAGTAACTGGTGATGGAGGTATGATTCCTCCCTCCTAGAGGGAGAAATATGACAACACCGGTACACCCGGTACCAGCTTCACAGAACCCTGGCATCACAAAATGGATGCTGCCAGCCACAGACACGAGTCTGCCCTCCTGCTGCTGGACGAAACTCCGGCAGGGGAGGCTGGACAATAGGTTTCCTGTCACAGGGAGGTGTGACCACCTCCCAGACAGGCTTTAGTGTATTGGGGCTGGGTGGGTGCACTCTCAGAGTGCTTTGATGTCTGCACTGGGGGCACATTTGGTGTCCCTGTGCATAGTCCAGCTCAAACCGGTTGCAGGGGCTATCAGCCCCTGCTCTGGTGCGAAACTGGACAAAGGACATGGGTGTAGCCACCCCTCTGTCCTGACCCTCCCATAGGTGGGTCCCCAGAGTTTGTCCCACCCCTTCCTTGGGTATAAAGTAGGAACCCCTGGCTACAGGACTTTAGATTTTACCTGGACTAAATTCTGCTAAAGAAACCAAGTAACCTTCGACGATCTACACTTTGCTGGACGACTGAAGAATCTCCCTTGGAGTAAAGGAGTTACTCCCCTGCAAGGCAGGCACCTCAACGCATCTGACCGATTTGCATCTACGCAGCTCCCGACGGACTCCGAAGATTTTGCAACACAAGAGGTGGGTTTCCAAGCTTCCCCGAGGCCGACTAGTGCTCTCAGCAAACCTGAGACCCGCAGCCCTCTTGGGGACCGTGCAACCCGAACCCCTGGACACCGTGCACATTTGCAGCAGCATATGCTTCTAGGCAATCCCTGAGGCTGTGCTTTGGGCTACTTGTAGTCCAAGCCCCGAGCAGTGTTTCCACCGAAGATTACTGGCCTACACTCCACGAGTGTTCCGTGGGCTGGTATTGTGTGATTCCTCTTGAGGTCCCTTCGCGATCCCTGGCCCGTTGACCTGTGGGTCCCTGAGAGGGCAACTTTAACTTTCAGTGGGCTTTCCTGGTTGCTCCATACGTGCCCTGACTCTCCATTGCTTGGGGAGTCCCCAGGACCTTGCTGGTCCTCACCGAAGCATCTTTTCTCTGACCTCGTGGGTTGCAGTTGCCAAGGCTTGTTGGACTCCAATCCGGAAACTGACCCCTCAGCACTCGACATCCTTTGTGGGACAGCTCGCCTGCGGAATCTGGTCACCGTCGACATCTCCTGGTCCCCATGGCTGCAGAGTCAAGCTTCACCTCTTCGCACCTGAAGCACCCGACATCGGTGGGCATTCGATTGCTCCGCTCCTGGTCACGTGAAGTGACCCAGACTTTGTCCCCTCTGCTTTCAGGTTCTTCTCACCTCCGATCCAGGCTTGGGTCACACTGGACACTTTTCTTCTCCACGGCAGCGGCACTTCTTCGCATCACGCCATTGAAAACGACGAGGGTTTCCGACACCACTTGACCCCTATGCACCGGCTTCCCTGGGCTAGGTAATACGGGTACCTTGGTACTCACAAGGGTGCTGGCCTTAGAACCTTCTAAGTTTAACTGGGTTTGCTTGAAGTCCTCCCCGAAGTGTCCTTAAACTCTAAATTTCCACCCGCGACTTTCCCATAGAGTTGTACGGAGCTCGCGTCTGTGTTCCCACACGGCACCCGTCCTCCGTGGGTCCCCTGTGTCACTACCTTGGGTGGTTCCTTGGGGTCCCAGCGATTCTACGTGCTCTAGGCACTGTGTCTAGTCAAGTCGTGGTTGTTATACCACTTTCTTAATATATGGTTTGGTCTCCCCCTGGAGCCCACTGTGTATTGTGCTATTTACTGTCATTCTAGTACTGTAATATTGTGTGCCTTGTTCTCTAATCTCATAAAGAGGTTAGTAGAGAGTGTTTAGTAATAAATACGTATATTTTATATATACCTTGTGTGGTTCTCCTTTCATTTGTTCATTCAAGAGGTTATATACTGGTAAAACAAGCTGCTTTACATTCCTTCAAGACTTAGCCTGAAGGCTGCTCTCCACAGCTACCACTAGGATAGCTTTCTATAAAGGTTGTCTTTAACCTAATCATCAATAAGGGTCATTTGGACTGGTGCAAGGTGCCCACTTTAATTAGTGGACAGCATATACCAGGCCAACTTCTCACATTGGTGTGCAGCGGTTGGGATTCAAGCTTGCTATTGTTTTACCAGATAATCTCAGTGAGTGACTAACTGAAAACCACTAAAGGTACTTAGGTACATATAAATCAAGTCTAGAATAAAGTAAGTTCTACTGAACTTAGAGTTGGGTAAGCCAAGGCTCTAGCACACCCTTTCTCCAACTCAAGAGAGTCTCAGTTCCCACTAGAATAGGTAGGTGCATACACCACACCACACTAGCATGTCTTCAAGGCCTGAAGTCAGTGACTCCTTGCCAACTAAGTACGACCATCTCACATTCCAAGAATTGAGAAACATGTGTACATCAAGGAAACTGAAGACAGGGAAAAATCCAAACACCCAAAGACTCATAGTGACTTTGCTTTTAGATGACCTCAGAAAGACCCCAGGGTCTGATGAGGCAGGCAAAGGGGTGGGACAGCAGAAGAGGAAAGGCCAGGGAGTGAAAACCTCAATGACCTGGACTCTGATGCTGGCCAGGAGGATCAAAATGATTCTAACCTGGAACAGCCAATCCTTCCTGAAGGTGAGGAAGGAGGCCCCAGTGGGCCTCTCTTTACCCCACCTGGAAGGGTTAACAGTTTACCAAGAAGATCCAGATCTCCTTCTCAGGAATCTAATCATTCTGGTACACCTGTAGGGAGCTCTGTTTCTCATAGGACTTCTTCTCATAAAAGGGAGTCCTCTTATGAGAAGAAGTGCCAACTGCTTGAGTTTGAGAGAGCTAAGCTCAGGATCAAGAGAGAGCAATTGGCCTTAGAGAGGGAATCCCTGGAGCTTCAGAGAGCTTCTCAGAAGTTGGGGCTAGAGCCCCATGGTGGCAGCCACAGTGTCCCTAGAGGTAGAGATCATACTCATGACCATAGGAACCTGAACAAGATTGTCCCTCCCTACCAGAGTGGGGATGACATAAACACAAATGGATAACTGCACTGGAGAGGGCCTGTAAGGTACAGAGGGTCCCTCAGGAGCAGTGGGCAGCAATCTTGTGGCTCTCCTTTGCAGACAAAGGTAGAGACAAGCTCCTCACTGTTAGAGAAGAGGATGCTGATATTTACAAAGTCCTGAAGAGTGCTCTGATTGATGGGTTTTGGCCTAACCACTGAACAATACAGGTTAAAGTTCAGAGATACCCAAAAGGCACAGACTCAGGACTGGGTTGACTTTGTTGATTGTGCTACTAAGGCCCTGGAAGGCTGGTTACTTGGCAGTAAGGTGTGTGATTTCAAAGGATTGTATAATTTAATCATGAGAGAGCAGATCCTTAACAACTGTCAAAATCAACTGTTGCATCAGTACCTGGTGGACTCTGATCTGACCTCTCCCCAAGAATTGGGCCAGAAGGCAGACAAGTGGGTCAGAACCAGGGTGAGGCAGAAGGTTCAGAACCAAGGTGGTGACTCTAAGAAGCAAGATTCTAAAAACTCTGATAAGGGTGGGGAGAAGGGTAAAGACCAGAAGTCTTCTCAAGGGCCCCAAAAATCTGCATCTGAGGGGGAGTCACAATCCAACAAGGAAAAAGGCAAGAAGAAACCATGGTGTAAAATCTGTAAACAGAAGACCCATTGGACAAGTGATTGTACCAAGTCCAAGGACTCAACTCCAACCACCACTGCCCCTAAGGCAACTGTTCCCCCTAGTTCAGCTCCAGGTGGTGGTGTTCCAAATAAGGGTGTAGTAGGGTTATCCCTGGGATCTGAGATGGACTCTGGCCTAGTCAGAGTTCCAACTCAGGCTATGTTGATCTGTGATGGAGGCATGGATTTGGCCTCCTTATTTGTAAGCCCCAGTAATCTGGGCAAATACAGACAACAGCCTATAATAAATGGAAAAGAGGCCTTGGCATTCAGGGACACAGGAGCAAGTGTCACAATGGTGACAAAAGATCTTGTGGCTCCTGAGCAAATCATACTTGGTGAGATGTACCAAGTGACCAATGCTAGCAATGTCAGGACAGACCATTCCTTGGCAGTTGTTAATTTTTCCTGGGGAGGGGTAACTGGCCCTAAGAAGGTTGTGGTAAGTGCAGACCTCCCTGTTGAATGCTTGTTGGGCAATGATTTAGAAACTTCAGCTTGGGCTGAAGTGGAACTCAGGACTCATGCAGAAATGTTGGGTATCCCTGCAGATGTGTTTGCTATGACCAGGTCACAGGCAAAAATGTCTAACACTGAACAGGCCCTGGATCCTGGAAAAATGGACCAGGCACCTTCCAAGAGAAGGAGCAGTAGGGTTAAGGCAGTGTCTTTCCCCCTGCCTCAGAAGCCAGATCAGTCTCTTGAGGGAGCTGATCTTAGTCCTGAAGAAGGAACTGTCCCAGATGAGCTTGAGCCTGATCAGGTTGAGTTCTTGGGGACAGGGGGCCCTTCCAGGGCAGATCTGGGCCAGGAGCAGCTGAGCTGCCCCTCTCTTGAACCCCTCAGACAGCAAGCTGCTGCTGAGGCTGCTGGGAGTGCTAGTGGGTCCCATAGGATCTACTGGGAAGATGGACTCCTTTACTCAGAGTGTAGAGACCCCAAGCCTGGAGCCACCAGGAGGTTGGTTATACCTCTGAAGTTTAGCAGCTTCCTATTGACACTAGTACATGATATCCCATTGGCAGGTCACCTAGGCCAAAACAAGACTTGGGACAGAATTGTCCCTCACTTTCATTGGCCTCATATGTCTGAAGACACCAAGGAGTTTTGTCGCTCCTGTGTCACCTGTCAAGCCAGTGGTAAGGCAGGTAGCACTACAAAGGCCTCCCTGATACCACTACCTGTGGTGGGGGTTCCCTTTGAGAGGGTAGGGATTGACATTGTTGGTCCCCTAGATCCTCAAACTGCATCTGGGCACAGATTTATACTGGTGGTGGTGGACCATGCCACCAGGTATCCAGAGGCAATTCCCCTTAGAACTACCACAGCTCCTGTGGTGGCAAGGGCCCTCCTGGGAATCTTTTCCAGGGTGGGTTTTCCTAAGGAGGTAGTATCAGACAGAGATGCAAACTTCATGTCTAGTTACTTAACTGCTATGTGGAAGGAGTGTGGTGTAAATTATAAATTTACCACCTCTTATCACCCACAATGCAATGGTTTAGTTGAAAGGTTCAACAAAACCTTAAAGGGCATGATTAAAGGTCTCCCAGAAAAGCTTAGGCACAGATGGGACATACTTTTGCCCTGCCTTCTCTTTGCCTACAGAGAGGTTCCACAGAAGGGGGTTGGTTACAGCCCATTTGAGCTTCTGTTTGGACATCCAGTTAGGGGTCCATTGTGTCTAGTGAAGAAGGGATGGGAGTTACCTCTCAAACCCCATAAACAGGATATTGTGGACTATGTACTTGGTCTCCGCTCCAGGATGGCTGAGTACATGAAGAAGGCAACTAAAAACCTTGAGGCTAGCCAGGAATTGCAAAAGGCCTGGCATGACCAAAAGGCTGTGTTGACTGTTTATCAGCCAGGACAGAAAGTATGGCTGTTGGAGCCTGTGGCCCCAGCAGCCCTCCAAGACAAGTGGTGTGGCCCCCATACCATAATTGAGCAAAAGGGAGAGGTTACCTACCTGGTGGACCTAGGAACTCCCAGGAGCCCCCATAGGGTGCTCCATGTCAACAGGCTCAAACCATATGTTGACAGGGCAGACATGGGCTTGCTCATGGCTACTGATGAGGGACAGGAGGAAGAGAGTGATCCACTCCCTGACCTGCTCTCACAGAACCCTGATGATGGTTCAGTAGATGGTGTAGCCTTGGCAGGCAGCCTCACTGACCAGCAGCAAACTGATTGCAGAAAAGTTCTCAACCAGTTTAGACATATGTTCTCACTGACTCCAAGTCAGACTACCTGGTGCACTCATGAAGTGGACACTGGGGACAGTCTGCCTGTTAAAAATAAGATTTGCAGGCAACCTGACCATGTCAGGGACTGCATCAGGACTGAAGTCCAGAAGATGATGGATTTGGGTGTGATTGAACCCTCAGATAGCCCTTGGGCTAGTCCAGTAGTCTTGGTACCTAAACCTCACACCCAGGGTGGTAAGAGAGAGATGAGGTTTTGTGTTGACTACAGAGGTCTCAATGCAGTCACTAGGACTGATGCCCATCCAATCCCTAGGGCAGATGAGCTTATAGACACTTTGGCCTCAGCCAAGTTTCTGAGCACATTTGACCTGACAGCTGGCTACTGGCAGATCAGACTAGCTGAGGATGCAAAAGCCAAAACTCCTAGTGGGCACTACCAATTTGTGGTGATGCCCTTTGGTTTGAAGAATGCGCCTGCCACTTTTCAAAGGTTGGTGAACAAAGTCCTTACAGGCCTGGAAGCCTATAGTGCAGCATATCTAGATGATATTGCTGTCTTTAGCTCCACCTGGGAGGATCACCTGGTCCACCTGAGAAATGTTTTGGAGGCCCTGCAGAAAGCAGGCTCACTATCAAGGCCACCAGGTGCCAGATAGGGCAGAGTCAAGTTGTATACCTGGGCCACCTTGTGGGTGGAGGCCAGGTTCAACCATTGCAGAGCAAAATCCAGACCCTCATGGACTGGGTTGCTCCAACCACCCAGACTCAGGTCAGAGCTTTCTTGGGCCTGACTGGGTACTATAGGAGGTTTGTCAAAGGGTATGGATCCATAATGACCCCTTTGAATGACTTAACTTCCAAGAGAATGCCAAAGAAAGTTCAGTGGACAGTCAGCTGTCAAAAGGCATTTGATGACCTGAAGCAGGCCATGTGCACTGCTCCCATTCTGCAAAGTCCTGACTACTCCAAACAATTCATTGTCCAAACAGATACATCTGAGTTGGGGGTAGGGGCTGTGTTATCACAATTGAATGATGAAGGTCAGGATCAGCCAGTAGCTTTTATTAGCAGAAGGCTGACCCCCAGAGAGAAACGTTGGTCAGCCATTGAGAGGGAAGCCTTTGCTGTGGTTTGGGCTCTGAAGAAGCTGAGGCCATACTTGTTTGGCACTCACTTCATTGTTCAGACAGACCATAAGCCCCTCTTATGGCTAAAACAGATGAAGGGTGAAAACCCCAAACTTTTGAGGTGGTCCATTTCCCTACAGGGGATGGACCATACAGTGGAACATAGACCTGGGAGTAACCATGCCAATGCAGATGGACTCTCCAGATATTTCCACTTAGAACATGAAGACTCAACTGGTCAAGGTTAGTTTAATGTCCTGACGTTTGGGGGGGGGGGGTTGTGTAGGAGAGTAGGATCTGCTTCTTATAGTTACCCCCACTTTTTGCTGATGTTTCACTGTTTTCGACTTAGTCTGACTGGGATCCTGCTATTCAGGACCCCAGTCTATCTGCTTTCTCCTCTAAATTGATTGCATGTACTTTAGGTACACTCCAGATTGGATTCTGGGGTACCCTTATAAGTCCCTAGTATATGGTATACTATGTACCCAGGGCATAGGTACCCCAGAGGCCTCCCAGGGGCTGCAGTATATATTATGCCACCCCTGAGAGGCCATCCAAAATGACACAACAGGTCTGCTACTGCAGCCTGTGTAAGGTGGTGCCTGCACCCCTTACTTAGATATAGGTTCACTATATCTATCCTAATCACTGCACATATAAGCCTATCAGTCACCTCTATGGCAGGCCTTATCAATCCTGAAGGCAGGGTGCTGGGTTTTATGTGAGAGGGTGCCCATGCATGAGCAGAGCCCCTCTGCAGCCTTCGGAACCACTATTCCGGGGTTGTCTGTGATGCAGCCAACCATATACTCTTAAGTGCATTATGACCTCGCGGTAAATGCTAACTTTAAAACGGCTGCAAGGAATTATGTCGTGTTTGGTGTCAAACACCTTGGAATCATATCTCCACAGCAGTAACTGGTGTGGGAGGTATGATTCCTCGCTCCTAGAGGGAGAAATATGACAACACCGGTACACCCGGTACCAGCTTCACAGAACCCTGGCATCACAAAATGGATGCTGCCAGCCACAGACACGAGGGCTTCCCTCCTGCTGCTGGACGAAACTCCGGCAGGGGAGGCTGGACAATAGGTTTCCTGTCACAGGGAGGTGGTGTATTGGGGCTGGGTGGGTGCACTCTCAGAGTGCTTTGATGTCTGCACTGGGGGCACATTTGGTGTCCCTGTGCATAGTCCAGCTCAAACCAGTTGCAGGGGCTATCAGCCCCTGCTCTGGCGCGAAACTGGACAAAGGACATGGGTGTAGCCACCCCTCTGTCCTGACCCTCCCATAGGTGGGTCCCCAGAGTTTGTCCCACCCCTTTCTTGGGTATAAAGTAGGAACCCCTGGCTACAGGACTTTAGATTTTACCTGATCTAAACTCTGCTAAAGAAACCAAGTAACCTTCGACGATCTACACTTTGCTGGACGACTGAAGAATCTCCCTTGGAGTAAAGGAGTTACTCCCCTGAAAGGCAGGCACCTCAACGCATCTGACCGGTTTGCATCTACGCAGCTCCCGACGGACTCCGAAGATTTTGCAACACAGGAGGTGGGTTTCCAAGCTTTCCCGAGGCCGACTAGTGCTCTCAGCAAACCTGAGACCCGCAGCCCTCGTGGGGACCGTGCAACCCGAACCCCTGGACACCGTGCACATTTGTAGCAGCATATGCTTCTAGGCAATCCCTGAGGCTGTGCTTTTGGCTACTTGTAGTCCAAGCCCCGAGCAGTGTTTCCACCAAAGATTACTGGCCTACACTCCACGAGTGTTCCGTGGGCTGGTATTGTGTGGTTCCTCTCGAGGTCCCTTCGCGATCCCTGGTCCGTTGACCTGTGGGTCCTTGAGAGGGCAACTTTAACTTTGAGTGGGCTTTCCTGGTTGCTCCAGATGTGCCCTGACTCTCCATCGCTTGGGGAGTCCCCAGGACCTTGCTGGTCCTCACCGAAGCATCTTTTCTCTGACCGCGTGGGTTGCAGTTGCCAAGGCTTGTTGGTCTCCAATCCGGAAACTGACCCCTCAGCCCTTGACATCCTTTGTGGGACAGCTCGCCTGCGGAATATGGTCATTGTCGACGTCTCCTGGTCCCCGTGGCTGCAGAGTCAAGCTTCACCTCTTCGCACCTGAAGCACCCGACATCGGTGGGCATTCGATTGCTCCGCTCCTGGTCACGTGAAGTGACCCAGACTTTGTCCCCTCTGCTTTCAGGTTCTTCTCACCTCCGATCCAGGCTTGGGTCACACCGGACACTTTTCTTCTCCACGGCAGCGGCACTTCTTCGCATCACGCCATTGAAAACGACAAGGGTTTCCGACACCACATGACCCCTATGCACCCGGCTTCCCTGGGCTAGGTAACACGGGTACCTTGGTACTCACAAGGGTGCTGGCCTTAGAACCTTCTAAGTGTAGCTGGGTTTGCTTGAAGTCCTCCCCGAAGTGTCCTTAAACTCTATATTTCCAACCGCGACTTTCCCATAGAGTTGTACGGAGCTCGCGTCTGTGTTCCCACACTGCACCCGTCCTCCGTGGGTCCCCTGTGTCACTACCTTGGGTGGTTCCTTGGGGTCCCAGCGATTCTACGTGCTCTAGGCACTGTGTCTAGTCAAGTCGTGGTTGTTATACCACTTTCTTAATATATGGTTTGGTCTCCCCCTGGAGCCCACTGTGTGTTGTGCTATTTACTGTCGTTCTAGTACTGTAATATTGTGTGCCTTGTTCTCTAATCTCATAAAGAGGTTAGTAGAGAGTGTTTAGTAATAAATACATATATTTTATATATACCTTGTGTGGTTCTCCTTTCATTTGGTCATTCAAGAGGTTATATACTGGTAAAACAAGCTGCTTTACATTCCTTCAAGACTTAGCCTGAAGGCTGCTCTCCACAGCTACCACTAGGATAGCTTTCTATAAAGGTTGTCTTTAACCTAATCATCAATAAGGGTCGTTTGGACTGGTGCAAGGTGCCCACTTTAATTAGTGGACAGCATATACCAGGCCAACTTCTCACAGACTCTTCCTTCTGTGAATCTCAAGGCCTACACATTAACCAATACTTCGCGGAGAACTGAGGCACGGCATCCACCAGGGCACTCAAATGGGACGCTGTTAAGGTGGTCAATAGGGGAGTCTGTTTGCAGGAATTAGCAGGAGTCCATAGGGTACTTAAGAGGCAGACTGGAGAATCTAAAAAAAGATCGCCACTCTAGAAAAAGCTACAATCTTATATGGGCCGCACGCAGACTGCGGCTAAAACCCAATATGCTGCTCCTTTGGAGCAGCTGCGCTGCTTGAATGTCAATGTTTTCAGAGCCAGAACGCACTGTGAGGGGGGCAAATCTCGTTGCCTTCTTGCATGGCTGGTGCACCAGCTCACTCACTCAGCATCGATCCTGGAGATAACTTCACCCTCCTGTAACATCCTACATACACAGCGTGACATCCTAGATGCATTCCTTACATACTACTCCACTATATACGCTGACTCCACATCCAGGGTCTGCTTGGGTAGGCTGATCTCACCACCATTCCCCGTGGGAAAAGGCACCAGGCCGGGATGTGCCCTTTCCCTCTCATTATTTGCATTGGCCATGGAGCCTCTCGCCACCAGGCTTCGCCTGAAAGGCGAGGCATGGGGGATACCATTGGACAAATAATCAAGGGTGGGACGAGAAGACATTTTTAACGAGGTCCTGCACCCATACTCCTCCAGAATCAATATACGATAAACACAGGGGGAGCAGTTCCTCAAGTAAGGGTCAGGATAGGCCCTATTAGGTGGAATCAAAGGTCCGGCCAGATGGATCACAGGGGATCCGAGTGATCAGATCAAAGTGCCCTCACACACCTGGTAGGGTGTCATGCTCCATCAAGACTGATTTGCATATGGCTGGATCCAAACTGGGGTGGCGTAGTGGGCAAAAGAACGATGGATTTAACCCAGATCTTTTGACTGGGGGAGAATGTTTGCATTGTCAGCATTCCGTCCATCATTTGTTTGCTGTAACACTTTTCGCCCTAAGTGGGATGGGTATGCCCAGACGTGGGTCCCTTGCTCACTGTGCCACTGGATTCAAGCTAGCCTGGCTGAAGAAGGGTGACATACCCTGAAACCGGTCCCAGGATGCTTGTTTCCGGTCCAGGGAGGACCTGGCCTGGCAGTTCGGTCTGGACTGTTCCCATGGGGCACAGGGTCAAGACTGATTTGCATATGGCTGGGTCCAAACTGGGGTGGCGTAGTGGGCAAAAGAACGATGGATTTAACCCAGATCTTTTGACTGGGGGAGAATGTTTGCTTTGTCAGCATTCCGTCCATCATTTGTTTGCTGTAACACTTTTCGCCCTAAGTGGGATGGGTATGCCCAGACGTGGGTCCCTTGCTCACTGTGCCACTGGATTCAAGCTAGCCTGGCTGAAGAAGGGTGACATACCCTGAAACCGGTCCCAGGATGCTTGTTTCCGGTCCAGGGAGGACCTGGCCTGGCAGTTCGGTCTGGACTGTTCCCATGGGGCACAGGGTCAAGACTGATTTGCATATGGCTGGGTCCAAACTGGGGTGGCGTAGTGGGCAAAAGAACGATGGATTTAACCCAGATCTTTTGACTGGGGGAGAATGTTTGCATTGTCAGCATTACGTCCATCATTTGTTTGCTGTAACACTTTTCGCCCTAAGTGGGATGGGTATGCCCAGACGTGGGTCCCTTGCTCACTGTGCCACTGGATTCAAGCTAGCCTGGCTGAAGAAGGGTGACATACCCTGAAACCGGTCCCAGGATGCTTGTTTCCGGTCCAGGGAGGACCTGGCCTGGCAGTTCGGTCTGGACTGTTCCCATGGGGCACAGGGTCAAGACTGATTTGCATATGGCTGGGTCCAAACTGGGGTGGCGTAGTGGGCAAAAGAACGATGGATTTAACCCAGATCTTTTGACTGGGGGAGAATGTTTACATTGTCAGCATTCCGTCCATCATTTGTTTGCTGTAACACTTTTCGCCCTAAGTGGGATGGGTATGCCCAGACGTGGGTCCCTTGCTCACTGTGCCACTGGATTCAAGCTAGCCTGGCTGAAGAAGGGTGACATACCCTGAAACCGGTCCCAGGATGCTTGTTTTCGGTCCAGGGAGGACCTGGCCTGGCAGTTCGGTCTGGACTGTTCCCATGGGGCACAGGGTCAAGACTGATTTGCTTATGGCTGGGTCCAAACTGGGGTGGCGTAGTGGGCAAAAGAACGATGGATTTAACCCAGATCTTTTGACTGGGGGAGAATGTTTGCATTGTCAGCATTCCGTCCATCATTTGTTTGCTGTAACATGCTCCATCATTAGGCACCCCTCGTCAAGCCAACTAGAATACAAACCCTTGTAAATTCAGCTGAATCTCAAGGCTGGATCTCTTGGAATGAGGCAGAATTCCTTGTGAACACCACCCCAAAGATACCATACTTTTATATTCTGCCAAACATACACAAAGGAGTTATCCCTCCTCTGGGTAGACCCATTGTTTCGGGCATTGGATCCCTTCTAGAACACCTCAGCAAATTCTGTGATTTTTTTGCTGCAACCACGGGTGAAGAAAATTCCTTCTTTCTTGAAAAACACTAGAGATGTCTTGAACCTGATTGCAGAAATGAATTACCTAGACGATATCAACCTCCTGATGACCCTTTACATGAAAGCGTTATACACTAATATTCCACAAGAGGTGACTATTGCAATCATCGAGGCATCCATGTTGGCAGAAACATGGACATCCCAACACCAGTGAGCTTTATAGTCGAATGTGCGACCATAGCCCTGAGAGAGAATTTCTTTCAATTTAAGGACCAACTGTTCCACCAGATACAGTGGGCAGTACCTTCGCCCCAAGTCTACCCTGCCGGATTCTATACGTTCATGACATTCACTCCGACCTCACCCCCATACCACCACACTGCAGGCCTTTGAACGGGCAGCTAGTCTCCGGGTTAACTGTACTAAGTCATGTGTGTTCCTGCTGAGCTGCAATTTAGCCCCACTCGTGGTGCGCCTGGGGGGGAATATTATTGAACTGAAAGGGCAACATCATCTGATACCTCGGAGTGCGCCTATACCACCCTCCAGCTGACCGCTTGGAGGGCAACCTAAGGATTGCCCTTACAGCCCTAAAATCGCAGGTACAATTTTGGAAAGTCCTACCCTTACTGATGATGGGGAAAATAACCCTTCCCAAAATGATAGTCCTGCCACTGCTTCTTTATCACTTTACCAGCATCCCAGACATTCCCCCCGGGGTGGTTGTTCCACAACCTGGACACTATGCTAAGGAAGCTTATCTGGGGAAACAAGAACCACTGCATTGCGCTGCGAAAACTGCAGTTACCAGTGGGCAGGGGGGTTTTGCAGCCCCATCATTCGAGGCATACTATCTAGCAGTGCAGCTTCAGTGGGTCTCACGATGGTTAGCAGGGCGCAACCTAGGAGGAACATGCAACAGACCCACCCTGCTGTCTCCGACCATGCTTCAGGGCTTCCTCCAATCCACGGCTACCCCTCAGGCCTTACAATCGCTGCAGCTCACTGTTGCCCCCAAGTGTCTACATAGGGTCTCTCGCCTTACACGTCACATTCCACCATACGCCCCTGCATTCCCCTTACAAGGCCTGCCACGCTTTCCAGATCCTACTCCATAGCTGACCTGAGGAGCTGGCACATCCGCTCCTTGTTCATGGTAGGCGATCTCTTTGCAGATGGTCACCTCTTCTCCTTTGACCAACTTATAGCTGACCATGCTCTCCCCAGTGAACATTACCTGAGGTACCAACAGCTGTGATACACAATCCAAAGTGTCTGGTCCATGCAGGATGCGGAACCCCAAACCCACTCTACTCCAGATTCTACTTCACATGGGAACGGGTTGACACCTGATAACATAGATATACAAAGCCATAAAGGGAACCCACTGGCGGCACTAAGAGGCAAATGGGAGGACGAGTTCGGACGGGCACTCCACCACACCAAGTGAAATAGTGCGTTGAAGTTCCCTCAGCAGATGTCGCAGAGCGACCGCTTCAAGAGCATACAGTTCACAATTCTACACAGAGCCTACCTGATGCCAGAGCAACTCAATTGCTATTTTCCTTCTGCACACCTAGGATGCCCCTGCTGCCAAGGGCCATCTGCAGATCTGCAACATACGCTGTAGTCATGCCCAACCCTCACTGCATATTGGCTTTCGATACACACTACTCTCCAGGAGGTCATGCAACTTTCTGACATTAACACATGGGCAGCTTGCAGCTTAGGAAACGTATGGACGTGAGAGCACGCTTTGCCGCCCTCACTCTCTTCCTTGCCAAACGAACCCTCACCGTACAATGGAGAGCAAATCAAGCCCCTGCGGTGGCTGCCTGGCACGGAGCAATGCAGCAATGGGGAAGGGCTGAGACTGAGGCTCTGTGCTTCAAAGAGGCCCGGCATCTCTGCAAGCATCCAATTTCCTCAGCCTGGGACACTCTTCTAGATCATTTACTGCAGCTCAACCGGAATGAAGATTTACCCCAGTGAACCCCAATCAGCCAGCCCCCATCAGTGACCCTCCAAACTAGGCCGCAGCCCATATGCTATCCAGCAGTGCTTCCCCTCCTCATTGCCACCAGAGGCAGTGGAGATCCCACTGTATGACGTGTTCATTCCTTAGTACCAGCTTCTACGCAGTTGCCTCCTTACACTAGCTTTACTCTAAAAACCCTTGCATGCATCACCTCTTGTTCCACCCCTGAACCCAGATCGCCATCCCCCTTTCCCAGTTTAAGTACAACCCCTCAGTTAATGGGCCTGGGCCCACACCCTAAGCCGGCACAGTGCAGTTGCTCTGTATCCCTTGATGTTGCTCTACTTTGCTGTCTATGATATTATGTCTACTGTCATACATCCCCATCATTAATAATTGACTGTAAACACTACTGCTTGGCTCCATACAATTGTTTGTTATGCAGGGCTGTGGATATTGTTGTTAAATAAAAATCTCCAATAAAAACAGTTAAAAAAATACTATAGCATCGCTTTAGTCTTTGTTTTTTTCAGTAAATTTTTAGTTTTTTTTTAAAGATAGGTAATATTTTATTACCATTAGTAAAGCCAACCCTCCACCATGCATGGCCTATGGCTGTGTGCAGCGGGAGGTTGGCCACAGGGCACTGTGTCCAACCCTAGAGGGCAGCCAACCCCTTTGGCCATGCCTGGAGTGGGGTTGGCTGCAGGGCAGCGACTGTGGCCAGGCCCTGCTTCCAACCCATTGGATCAGCCCGCTTCCAGAAGCCACTTCAGGCCCCGGGAGCCACATCCCTGGGCCTTTTGTTTTGGGAAGGGGACTCGAGGCCCCCTCTCTGACCTACTTTGGGCCCAAGGACACCATCTACTGGGGCTTTTGTTTTTTTTAAGGGGAGAGTGGGCACATGACCTTGCTTCCCAAGCCACTAGGGGGGCCCCAGGGACCAAATCTCCCGGGGCCTTTGTTTCTTTATTTAGGTAAGGGGAGTGCGCACTCCCTCTCCCCAAGCCACTGAGGCCCCGGGGACCCCATCCCTTGGGGCCTCTTATTTAAATTAAAGAGACAGGGGGCACACAGCTCATCCCCGAGCCTAAAGTGGACCAGAGGACCCACCCCTTGGGCCTTTAAGGGAAGGGGGACACGTGGCCTCCCTCCCCGAGCCAATAGTTGTCCTGGGGACCCCATCCCCTGGGGCCAAAACATATATTTTTAGGGGAGGGGGTAAATGGCCCACTTCCCGGAGCTAATATGGGCCCCAGGGACCCCATCCCCTAGGGCCTTCTTTTATTATAAAGGGCAGGGGCATGCATCCACCCTCCCCATACACCATGTGGGCCTCAGGGACCCCATCCCCCAGGGCCTTCTATTATTAGAAAGCGGAGGGGGCAGGCAGCTCACGCTCCCCGAACCTGTAGAAGCCCCTGGAACCTCATCCCCCGGGGACATCTCTGTTTTTTAAGTGGGTGCTCCGGTGACCAACCAGGGCACCCAACAAACACTACGTTGCTGTCCGCATGCATCCATCCCGTATGAAGCTGTTTTTGTTTGCTATCGCCGGTTGGAAGCAATCTGAGTTGCCCTGCCCAAAGGAGCGCTGGCAGAGAAAGTAAATAAGTAAAAAAAAAAGCAGAGGTCCAGCGGGTGTTCCGCAGGATTGCTGCTTTTCACTAAAATATTTTAAAAAGCTATATATTTATTTTGGCCCCAGGGGGATACCTCTGGGACCCTCCACCCCCCCAGTGCCTAGGGGCCAGGGTACCCTGCCCTCTTATGCTTTTTTAAAACAAATGCAGGACAGTGGACTAAGTCCCCAAGTCCTGTAATGTCTGTCTGCAGCATTTTTCTTCATGTTGCAGACACATCAGCACGCTCACTCTCGCAGAAGCGAATTGGCCCATGGGAAAAAAGGCCCATGGGCCAATCAAAACACTCTATTTTTTAAAATTAGGTTTGAGGGACTCTTTCTCGAGCCCCTTGAACCTAGCTGCCCAGATATACAAATATTTTTTAAACTTATGAGACTTAATATCTCAAAAACTACTGAACAGAGTTACACCAGATCACAACGCACTTTCTGGACTAAGATCCAGCTACCTGCCGAATTTGGTCTAATTCTGTTCAGCAGTTTTTGGTATAGCGCTGCCTAAAAAGTCTATGGAAAATGCATGGCGATATTGCATTTTGTGACCCTACCCTTTTTCTTGGCCCCCACTTGATGGATCAGCCCGAAACACAATCTAGGCAAAAAAGAGAAACATTTTGGAAAGTTTTGTGAAGTGCCAAAGTTAATAGCAAAACAAAAAAGGCATTTCATATAGAAATGCTACCCTAACTTTAACTGGCGACCGCAAGTGGGTAATATTATATGTCAATATAAACTAAAGACAGCTTTTCCACTTCACTATTGAAGCGGCAAGGCCACTCATAAAATATTCACTTCACCCTCCCGGGAGGGCCCCATGATGCCCTGCATGGACTTTTTTCTAAGAATTGGGGTTGTCATGATGCCCAAGGAGGGGCAGTGACACCACCTACAACTTAGAAAAAAATGCTGGGGCGGGGGGGGGCTGCAGGGAGCACAGCAGCCAGCAGAAAAAAACCTGTAAATCCTTGATTGAATCTGTGACCCCAGGAGAGCTTCCCTTTATTTTTAAAGCACTCCAGACTGGAGGTGTATGCTCTTCAGTAGGAGTACGAGGACCTCTTGCGGTTGGTTCTATGGCTGCGTTTGTGGTCTCAAGAAAAATTCATACACACATTTAGAGTTGTTTGAAATAAAAATGCTTTATTTCAAATATGTTTGTGACTGTAATTATTATGCATTGCCACATGTATATTTATAAGAAGCACTTTGGAATAGGGTTACTAATAAATTATTGTTGTGACTTTTTGACAAAGCCAATAGGTCTGCTTTATATAGGTTGATGTGATGACCCTTTGCTAAAGCTAATATGCCAACCTTTTAAATTTTGGTGTTCTTACTCTTTGACAAAGCCAGTAGGTCTAACTTACTTAAAATGACATCTCTTTATATTGTTACTTTACGTTATAAAAGCCTCAGAGATTCACTGACAAAACAAAGCTTAAAGTGATCGTATAGTTAAGTGAAAATGTCAGTTACAATGTATTATTTTAAACTAAAAAAACACTGAAATGCTCCAGTTATAGTTAACTGAAGTAACCATATAACCTCACATATTACAACACTCATGACATGTTCTATGACATAATTGATAACATCACAGATGACAACTGAAATGACATAATTGATGACAACACTGCATGGCGAGGGTGCTAGTTATAATTACTTCGCTCTTTAACCCCACGCTGTGCTCAAACCACAACAATGTGTTTCAATGTTGCCATGGTTTGTTACATTATGTTATGTGTATTTGTAAAGTGCACTATTACCCGCAAAAGTATCCTGGTGCTGACCAGATGTGTACTTAGCCCTACTTTAGGTTGGTTAATTGAAATCAGGTCTTGCAGGATTCAAGGTGAGAGGAGAAGGCTCTGATGTGGAGTAGGAGCTCGTTCCACACTTTAGGAGAGATGTAAGAGAACGCCGTTCTCCTTATCTGGTTCTGTATATGCGTGGCATGTGTGAGAGAGAGTAGGAGTTTTGCTGAGTGCAGGTGTCTGGGTGGCTGGTGGAAGGAGATGCGACTGTTGAAGTATGTGGAGCCTGAGTTGTGCAGTGTCTTGAATGAATGTGTGAGGAGTTTGAAATGAGAATGTTTGTGTATCAGGAGCCTGTGTAGATCCCTGAGGTGTGGTGTGATGTGCGTTCTGTGTGTGAGATTGAGGATGAGGCTAGCTGCTGTGTTCTGGATGGTTTGTAGTCTTCTAGTGAGTTGCTTGTGATACCGGCATAGACAGTGTCCCTTAGCTAAACTTGCTGCTAACCAGGGCATGAATGCCATTTATTCTAGTATTTTCTAGTATCTGTTTTATTCAGGGTGTAGAAGCAGGATGCAGTGATGGTGTGACTTGTACAGTCATGTTTGCTCTTGGAAAGATTCCTAAATAGGCTTCTTTGATAATGTCCTTTTTAGACAACTTTTTAGACATCTTTTTTTATTTCACTTAAAGCACTGGTCATGGTGGAGGCTCCATGCAGCTGGATTTGGACCTTGCTAACACATATTAGAATAATTTTCTACTCACCCATAAGAGTACTTTAGGTATTCAGTAATCACTAATGGTGTAAAGGCCACTAAAATGGCAACTGTAAGTGGTAAGCCGTTCATGAAGGCCAGAATGGTGCAAATCTGTTAGAGTTTCCAGGATGTATTTTGCTACATTGGTTTTGTATTGACTAAGGTGCCATGCTGTCCATCTATATATTAAGGATTTGTTATATTCATCCTAAGGTTCCTTTAAAGCATTGCATGAGAACAGAAACCTAAAATGTATAAAACAGTACCAAGATACAGTGGGTGAGTTATAATTTCTAGTAGTTGCGGTGGAATCCTTGTAGAAAGAAGTATGTGCTGTCATTTGCTTAAGTTCAGTAAATATATATTGGCCACCATGTTTGGTTATAGTGATACATTTGGGGGAATAGAAGAACTGAAAACTGCTGGAAGAGTGGCATCCAGTTGACCATCTGACAAGGTGGTTGTTAGTAGAGGTTGGATGTGAGAGGTACGTTTGTTGGCCATGAACCATTGAATTGCTCCATGTTCTGAGCCTTATCCCTGTGGCTAGTTTTGTTAAGCAGTTAGTGAATGATAGGAGATAAACCTGCCTTAATTTAATGGATGCAGGCAACCTGTGAATTGATAAGCATGATGTGATATCCAGTCCAAATGACCAAATACTCAGGTGCTTCATGTGTGTTGTTTGCACTCACATTCCTGCTCTTGAACATTTGCCCGGGGTCGCTGTTTGGGAAAATCATCTTACTGACCCAGGGTAACCGGTGCTGGTTTTTAACCCCGTAGTGCCAAGCATGGTGGGACATGAACCTTGGCTTAAAAGTCACCTTCATGACTTTGGATGAGTGGCAGCTATGCTAGAGGGAGAGAGTTTATCTTAAAAACAGAAATTATTTGGCTTTGCTTGAGGTTATTATTAGGAGCTTTAGTCTAATCAGTGGACGGAAGACTGCCAAATCATGCTCGTCTATGGGCAATAGTGGTCAGAAAAGAATGCGTCCATGCCAGATAATAGTTTCATCTAGCATCAGTGTGTGTATATTTACCTAATTTGGATATCCTGATAATTTGGCATCAGTGTGACGGTCCTGGAACTAAGCTAGATAACACTCTCCTAGCAAGACTATCAGCACCTATGCATTTTCTTTAGGTCATGTGACACAATCCACAAGTTGTTGGGTTGTTGGCATAGGTGAGAACAAAGTATAAGGTGATGATATGTCCATTTTAATATGCTATGCACCAATGTTATGTAGGTTGCCTCAAAAGTGACTTACATATTGATAAAGTGAATCTAAATAAACCATTTTGCATTTATTTTCAAACAAACCTTCATTGGAGTACACACCACTAATTTTAGAAGCTTGCACACTGCACTCACTTACTTAAAGAACTTTCACTAATCTTCAGCGCACATAGCCTAAGCTACAGCCCTTCATTGTCACACAGAGGAAGAAAATTAGAGGGGACATTGCTCGTGACCAACTTATCCAACAGGGATTTACACCTCTTAAAGATTATCTTAGACTGTGGTGGTATAGCTTGGCCTGTGATGCTGTCAGTGTGGCGACAACACCAATGTCTATTCATTATTTTTGTATCGCACAATCATTACTACTATAGGTGGTAATTAATATATTATCACCTTCCTTATTCTTTGGGTCTACTGTTTTTTGTCAATGCAGGAGAGATTCCCTTGTATAGGTTTTTGCTCTCTCTACTGCTTTTTTGAGAACTCAATCCGGTTAACCTCGTTGCTTGAATCTGCTGAGCATGGACTGCTGTTCTTTCAAAAAACCTTTTTCACTACTTCAGTTTTGTTTGGTCCCGAGTAGCTCCTCAAAAGGGATGCCTCTAATAAGTGATTTAGGATGGCTACTCCTGGCATGAAGCATGCTTTCCTCGCTGTGGGCTTCCTAAAGAGAATAGCCCTAAGGGTTCCCTTTCTAGCCTTGACCTTCACATCAAATACTTCAATCTCCCTCATGTTGAATTACTCATCAATCTTATGTTGATTGCATTATCATTGATAGCCTTAATGAAACCTACAGCTTCTTTTTCATTCCCTTTCCAAATGGTGAACACATCGTCTATAAACCGGTAATACACTATAGTGTGATCATGCTATTCTCTCATAAGGTCCCCTCATAGCACCTGCTCTTCGCACCAGTTCAGTAGCTGGGGATGAAGTACCTTGTACTTGTCAGCATGGTTTTAACCAAAGCAGAAGATTTTATTCTCTAGGTAGAATCTTACCATGCTGATCAGAATCTCTGTGTGAAACAATAGTGATATAGGTCTAGCATGTGAAAAACAAATGCTTGGATTCCATCATCATACGTTATGCTTCTATAGAGAGCTGTCACATTCCTTACATATTTACCAAAAAATCTGTACAGTCCTTAATAAATGATGGCAGAGTGGTTACATGGGGCGGAGGAAGAAATCAATATACTTTGAGGTGTTTTCTATGAGGCTGTTTAAAGAGGTGATGGAGCAAGGACTCACAATGAGACTTGCTCGGAAGCAATCCTCTCACAGAATTAATTAATTTGTAATAAAACCTTGAAATGTCTTTATTAACAATGTGCAAACACAACATTTTTATCTAGAAGATGCTTGCCTATGTGTTTTCCACTAATAAGTAATTCTTGTCTAATCCAAAATGGCCGCTAAAACGCGGGAACTCTACTGCGCATGTGTCAACCATGTCACGTGGTATGACGTCTTTCTTTGCTTGGAGGGAATCTTTTGCTTCTGCGCAGTGTATGCTAAAATGGCCGCTTAATGTTCTCACATGCTAAAGCTTTCGCATTGCTGCAATTAATAATGTGGTATTCTAAAGCTATTAATGCGGGATAGACATTTATAAATAAACGGGCTTAGTATAGAAATAGGAGGTATACAGTGAAAACATTTATTTTTGATTTTAAATTGTTTCTTCTTTGATTTTCTATTAGTACGTAAAGTGGGCCTGGGTTGGCTAAACAGCAGCTCGAGAACCATGTGACCTGCGCATGCGCTCTGAAAACTAACAAAGCAAAGCAATGAAGTCAACTTGGAGGATGTCCAAGGACATGACCCGCTGATCACCTTCAGAGCTCTACTGAATGTCCTATAAAATGATACATTTTGTATATATTTTGTAATAAAATTGGTGTGAAACGGGTGGGAAATAAAGCAAATGTATTAATTGAGAGGGGCAGGATTCTAAAACAATGGGCTTAAGAAAATTGAATTAAATGACATGGTGTGAGGTCCAATCAGAATTAGTGGGCCCATATTTTTGAAACATTAATGGGAGGTACATGGGTGTAGAAGGGTATAATAGATATAGAATTAGCTAATTAGTTAGCGCTAGAGCACAGAACACGCAGAGAGCAGAGCACAGCGTGCAGAGGAGAGAACAGATGCTGTGGCAGAACAGACAGATCAAACTGAAGAGGTCGTGAGGTGGGGCGGCGAACTGCACTAGAGGGAGACGCGGAAGAATCACGAGGAGGAACGAAGTGTCAGAGAGGGGAACGACGCAGGCGTCGTTGATAGAGAGGTCATATATCCAGTCTTGAACCTGGTCCGGAGGTCTTGGTCTTCATCCTTTCTTGGGGACCCTCTTTCCAACTCCTTGGCCAAGGGGTTTGGTTTTCACACCTTTAGGTAACTATAAATGCGTAACTTTTAGTTTGATACTGCTGTCTCTATCTTCTCCTTTCTGAGGGACCGTCATTTGTGATTAATAGGTGACTATACAGTGTGCTTCCTCCTTGATATGCGATAAAGTGCCATGTGGTTTGTATTTTACTCTGCTAAATAATCTTAGATAAACATTTAAAAACTTCCTGAGTCAGTGGTTATTTCAGGTGTTTTTAATGAAAATATGTTTGTATGATCTCATATCAACCCCAGTTATCAAAGGTCCATTGGTAAGTCATTACTCTTCAATCAGAAAAGGTAATTGGTAGCAGGGATTTTGATAAAGAGTACAACTGACTCCCACCAGCGGTGATTACTAGTTAGTGTGAATGAATGGGCCCAGGTGAGTATTTAGAGTATGAATGCTTGTTGCTAGTAACCCGCTGGATCAGAGGCCACTGTCAGCATAGCTGGTAAATTCACAGGATTCTTGTGTATGTTGCATATGTGGTAAAAGACCAGTATTACAGGATACTCCTTCTTTAAAAATCTATATTCTTCGATCCCAATGAAACTCCTCTCCTTTCCAATCAAACAACATATCTAAGAGTATATTAATAATAGACAAAATTCTCTTCTGAATCAAAGTATAGATGTAGATTCTGATTTCTTTCTACCTCTTTGATATACATTCCCCTGGTCATTAGGATCTCTTTAAATCCCTCGTCTGAAGGTTTTTTAACCACATTTCTGTCTTGTGTAAGTACCTTCAGTGCCTGCCATTGTTTGCTAGAGAAGTAATTACTTCCTCCTACTGCATTCTTTCCCCTTCTTAACCTCTTCAGGTCCGGTATAACTGCTGCCTATGAATGTTTGTCATGCATTAGTAAATTAGGTACAGAAGTAGACTTTTCCTTCGTTCCACTTGGGACACTGGCATCAATTGCAAAGCCTAGTTCTACCAAGCTCTGTGCCACACTCTCATGTCTATCCGTATCTTTTTCAGCACAGTTTTTAGAGACTGGAGTATTTGTTGAGGGGGGTGAGACGCTACCTCAAATACTTAGCACAATCCTTGTCAGGATGAGTCACAAAAGTCACTAAATAAACCTGGGCTTAACCCTCTGGTATCTTAGCACAAAGCAGTCAGACTTAAGCTAGAGGTAATGCGTGAAGTATTTGTGCAATAGTCAAACATTAATAAAGTCAAAACAAAACACGAGAAAAACTCCCAAACCAATTTTGAAAAACGGAGTAAATTGTAATAAATAAAATGACACCAGAATGACAAAAAATCAAATAAGTGGAAACAGAGTTATGAATTTTTAAAGTTTAAGGTCCAAAATAGTGCTATAAACCTTAAAGCACCAGCCATGGTCATCGGATTGCACTTGATCAGGACAAGGGTAAAGTTTAAGGATAACTGCAATAGAGTGCATGTCAGCTACAGGGGACAGACTAATCCCGGTGAAAAGTTTTACCTTCGGACTTATCCTCTGGAATGGAAATCAAAAATCCTCACCGGTGCAAGGCAACAGGCTGCGGCCAAATAGGACTCCACGTGGTCGGATAGCTGCTGGATCTGGGTGAAGCCATTGACTTTTGTCAGAAAAGTTTATATCAGTAGAAATTTGAATTTCATGCCCAGAGAAGGTCCTTCCCGGCCCAATACTTTTTGCACCTTCACCTGGTGAAGATTGCTACCTTCGGACTAAGTCACTTATTTGGGAATTGTATGCTTCCAGCAGGCAAGGCTGCAGACAGTAGCCGAAGTGGGCTCCACGAAGCCTGACAACTTGTCCACAAGATCCTGCAGACTTGGATTTTCTTTTGCAAGAAGAATGTTGCAGGAGCGGCCTGAATATTTGGCCCAGCGGCGATGCACCTTTGTCGGACTGGCTTGGCAGGTTGGTAAAGGTCCCCCATTGATTCTCAGAGCAAGAAGTTGGCAAAATATTTCCAAGTTCCAGATTTCAGGTTCCAGAACCTTGGGGATAGCACTTGGAGGGTCAAGACTCACTCGAGCAGAGGATATCAGCAGGGTTCTTGGCAGGTACAGTTGGAACTGGTCACCTCAGAATGAGGAAAAAGGCCTCTTGGTGTTTGTTGTGTCCCTATAGCCCAGACACGAGGACAGCCTTATGACCCTTGGAGTCCACTTCTTTGTACTAGGTACAAGAGGGAGAGCAAGTCCAGTCTTCAAGGCCCTTCCCAGGTCCCAGACAGGTCCAGTCCGCTTCTGTTCTTCCACAGGTCTAGAAGTGATCTCAGGAGGGTCCTAGGAAAGCCACATGTATGACCAGTTCCGGTCTGAGGATGGGGGAAACTCCTGGACACTCCCTAAACAATGGAGTAAGTGTGACCCTGCCCACTTTCGCCACACTTCTTGTGCGTTTTACTTTAAAATATCCACAGTGACCTTCTATACTTAAAACTAATACAGTAGAACCCTTCTTCCCCTGTGCAGAGCTCCATGTGCCCACTAAAAGGTGTGGCTATGATAATAGGCAACCTCTCCCTTGTGGCCAGTTATGGGGGCAGCTTCTCTCCCAATGGGATTGGTGTCTGGCTGGCTAGCAGGAAAATAGAGCGGGCAGGCCCATCTACCTGTGACAGGGTAGGCATCCTTTGAAGTTAATTAAGTTACTAGGCAAAGCCCAGATGGCCTTCCTGTCAGGGGAAGGTCAACCCCTCTCCCTTTTTCTCAGCTCTCAGGCCTGTTGGGCCAGATAGCTGCAAGTCGGTGGACCAGACTCTGCGGTTTCGGTGCCTGCGGTCTACACAGAAGTAGCTCCTCTACTCTGAGGGAGTTCTTGGGCAGTTTGAGAAGGCTGGTAGTCCTCTTGGGTTCTTAGAGGCCACACAGCAGCAGGATGAGACAATTCACCTCGATTGTCGAGTCTTGAAGCGGCAGGCATGGGTTTGCGCCAAAACTCTGCAGCAGGCACTCAGTTCTCAGGTTCAGAAGTTCTTCTTTGTCCTCTTCGTTTTTAGGTTCGTCGATTCTGAAGTTCTGGGTCAAGGGGTGCCACCTAAATACTCAATTTAGGGGCATTAAGAGGAGTACCAGGTAGTAGCCAATGGGCTACCTACCTTTAGGGTGACTACACCCTCTATATGACCACTTCTTTTTTTTTTTTTTGTCCTCATTAGCCTCTGATTCACTATCCACAGCACTTCTATCCGAAATAAAAGCCATTCCCTTGTGCTGGGACAGGAAAGTCTGATCTGCCTTCATCCGAAACCCTTCCAGTTGCACTTCACCGCATTTTCCCTTATATTCGACTCTCCCTCTGAAATATCCATGGAGAAAACGGTACCCAAAGATGGGAGGACGATAAAGGAATGGGAATGATATGTGCATTACTGAGGTTTAGTTTGGGATTAATCATTGGACCATCCCTTCCTATCCACTTCCTAATCCCTATCTATTCTGTTCAGTCCATTCCACCATTGGGAGCCAAAAGGCGTATCTTTTCTTTTCTAAAGAGACTGCATCCATCCTAAAAAAGTATTCTAAAGATACTCTCCATTCAATATATACGGAGGATTCGAGTTAGTCCCATTCTTGCATATTTCTCTACGTGCCAGCAACACAGCATAAAATATTAACTTCCGCTTATCTTTATATTGTTCGCTCACTTCCTGGGCCACACCAAAGAAAACAAGTATAGGGCTTACCTGGAGCTTTATCTTCAAAATATCTGTCAATGCCTTTTTCATCTCGCCCCAGAATACCTGAATCTTTGGACATCTCAAGAACATGTGCAGATCATCTGCCATCCTCTGTCCACATTTTGGACATGCCACTTCCCCTCTGTCTCTGAATTTTGACAGCTTAAGTGGCGTCCAATAAACCCTGTAGATAGAGAAAAGATGGTTCCTCCTTAAATAGGCAGGTTTGATCACTTGATATAGCATAGAAAAAGATACTTGACATAAGTTCTCCAGCGTTGGTTCCGGCAAGCATCTCCCCCACAGTTCTTGAGGCATTGTAAACCCCCCCTCGGCTTCCTCCATCATTCGCCAATATCATTGTGATGTCTCCTTCTTTTTTGGCCCATCAGAACTCAGAACTTCTTCAAAGTCACTCGAACCTCCTTCCCTACTATCCAACGACTGGAACCAGCTCTGAATTTGTATATATTTAAATCGTGAAACTTTATAGCTTGTAGTACGTTGAAAACTTTCCCAGGAAATCAATTGCTCTCCCTCTAAAAGATCTTCCCATTTTTCTATACCCGCATTCCTTAGAGCTCCCGCCAATTTATCCTTCGTCCAGTCAGGCGACCCTGGTGAATCCCAAATAGAGGCCATATTACTGTAATACGGCATCTTTATTTTCCTTCTTATCTTATACCATGTCTCCGCCAAGCCCTGAAGAATGTTTAATTTAACCTTTTTGAAATATTTTGGGTCAGAAAACTTCATCATAAAGCCTACCTCACCTCACTCTATTCCTTTGAGCAATCCGGAGAATAGCCTTCCAATTTCTGATCCCCCAAGGTTTGTCCAAGAGCATCCTGCCATTTTTAAGTTGGAAGGCCCATGCATATAATTGAAGATCAGGGAGAGCCAGGCCCCCCTTTTCTCTCCGCCTCCGCAGTTTCTTCCACGAGATACGTGAGCCTTTTGCTGCCCATATAAATGAACCAATCTTTCCCTGCAATTTCATTAGCCATACTTCCTTAAATGGCAGAGGTAAAGCATTAAATAGAAAAGTGAGCTTCGGGAGAATAATCATTTTTACTAAGTTCACTCTCCCAAATATTGTAAGGGGTAGGTGTGCCCAACCTGCCATCAGATCACATACTTCTTTTTTGATTCTATAAAAATTTGTTTCTGCCATTTTATTTATATCCTGAGTTACTCTTCTTCCCAAATATCTCATCTCAGTTGTGGGTCTCTCATCCCCACTATCCAAATTCCAAATCATCATCTCCTTCTTTCCCCTATTTATCTCGTACCCAGAAACGTTTCCAAAATCCTCCGCAATTCTTACCACCTGCACCATCGTATTTTGCAAGTCTGCCGTATATATCATCAGGTCGTCGGCATACAGTGATAGTTTCTTTTCCCAACCATCACATTGAAACGAAACAATCCTCTGATCTGCCCTCAGCTTCCTTGCAAAAGGCTCCATATACAGGTTAAACAATAGTGGGGACAAAGGGCATCCCTGTCTCGTCCCTCTCATGATGTTAAAAGCTGGAGTTAATGTCCCATTTACTAGTATCTTTGCCTTTGGGGCCTTATAAAGTCCTGCTATTGCTCTACAAAATCTGTCCCTCAACTTAGCAGCTTTCAAAACTGATAATAAAAATTTCCAGTTTACCTGATCAAACGCCTTAGTAGCGTCTATTGCAATCACTGCTAAAGGAACTTTATTTTCTGTAGCTAAGTCTATCGCCCCTATAAGGGAATAAGTAAGCTCGTGTAATGACCTGCCCTGCATAAACCCCTTCTGGTCTTCATGCACCAAATCCTCCATAACTCCATTTAGCCTATCTGCTAAAATTTTTGCAAACATTTTATAGTCACTATTCAGAAGTGACACTGGCCTATATGAGTCACAGCTGTTCTTACTCTTGCCAGGTTTCAGGATTAAAGAAATTGTGGCGTCTGCCCACGATTCTGGTTGGGCTGCCCCTTCCATAAAGATCTCATTAAACAACTTGGTTAAGAACGGGGACAGTATGTCTGCTAACGCGCTATATAATTCCAATGGTATACTATCTGGGCCAGGTGCTTTCCCCCGTTTATCCTTTTTCATAACTCGTTGCACTTCCTCTTCCTGAATTTCCAAATTCACAATCAGAATTTTTTCCTCCTCCAAAACATCCACCAAGCCATGACTCAACCACCTTTCCCTCTCTTCTTCTGATGTCACTAGGCTTCCTTCGTATAATTTTTCAAAGTAGCTATAGAACGCCCCTCCACCTCTTTTCTATTTGTTAGAAACCTCCCCGTACTCTGACACTTTATTTCCTGTATTGAGTTCTTTACCTGATCCTTCTTGGCTTGCTAGGCTAATAACTTCCCACAATTTTCCCCGTACTCAAAATGTCTTAGTTTACTTGTTTCCCATCTCTCCCTTACCCTATTTTCGAGGATAGATGCTAGTTTGAGTTTCAGGTCCAACAATTCGAGTTGTCTAGATACTGTCTGATTACTGCCAACCAGAACTTCTGCCGCTGCTCTTATCTTCTCCTCCACCTCTCTAATTTCTTCTCGAAAGAGCTTTCTCTTAGCTGCCGCACAACTTATCAAAATCCCCCTTAAATAGGCTTTATAAGAGTCCCATACCACACCCGCAGGGGCCGAACCCCAATTAACCTTGAAAAAAACTACTGTCTCCTCTTTCAATCATCTCACTACCTCCTGATCTAACAATAAGGTACGATCCAAAGTCCACCTAGTAGGGGTATTGCCCTCCGTAAGGAAAATTTCTAAAACTACCGCTGAATGGTCTGACAGATGTATCCCTATATGCTGGATATTTTTTACTTGTTCCCTTAAACCAGAATCCAACAAAAAATAGTCTATCCTAGACTGATGATGGTACTTTCTGTTTGAATATGTATAACCTCTCTTACCTCCCATTCTCCATCTCCATATATCGCACAGCCCCAATTGATCCATCATTAATTTTACTTGTGTTCTCATTTTATGGTTAACAATCGCCCTGCTAATAATCGACCTATCTAGGGTTCTGTCAATTACTACGTTAAAGTCCCCTGCCCAAATTATTGGATCGGGGAAGCAAGCCAACTCCACCAACAAGTCTTGTAGAGGAACTATATCATCCTGATTAGGCCCATAGTATCCCACTAAAGTATAAGCATGGTCCCCGACTTTCAATTTTGCTATAATCCATCTTCCTCTACTATCTGAAATACTTTCTATAATTGCAACTTTTGGATCTTTTCTTACTAGTATCGCCACTCCTTTGGTAACAAAAGTTTGTTTAGTACACGCCAACTGTTGTACCCACCTTCTAGACTCAAAAACTTCTTTACACTCTTTCTCCGTGAGGTGCGTCTCCTGTAGTATACAGACCTGAGCAGTACAAGCCTTAATATATTGTATAATTTGCTCTCTCCTGGACCTAACCCTTAACCCGTTGACATTCCAAGACAGAATCTTCAATTCTAACTTCCGTCCCACTCCCATACCCCTATCTTACTGCCTTTCCCTAAAAGTAAATCCGACGCTTCTGAGGAATTTTTATTTCTTTTCACCCTACTACCCCTCCACCCAGTGACCCCTCCCCCCCCCCCCGGAGAACCTACCCCCCTTAATAATGGTCTTATGCTTTGGGTTAACCACCAAGTGTGCTTTAACTCCAACTATAATTCTACAACAGGAGCCCTAACTCTTGAAACAAACATCATTTTCTTTTTCTCTTCTTTTTTAATTTTTTTTATTTACAAGATGCTATAAAGTCATCTACTTCACTCACTCCTCTGAAATTATGCATCTTGTTGTTCATCCTGACTTTTAATACAGCCGGAAATCTCATTTGCACCGAGGCCCCTAATTCCTTCAATTGGCCCATTCTCTTCCCCAGCTCCCATTGCCTCTTGGAAGTGATGTATGAAACATCCGACCATATTTCACAGGAGTGTCCCTCCATCTTCACTGTTTTTAGTTTTAGTTTTAGAACTCTAGATAAAGCCCTCTCTTTCAGGGAGTAAGTGAGAAAATTCACCAACAGCCTCCTAGGTTTACTTCTGTTGGGGTTGAACCTAAGGGGTCCCTATGAACTCTCTGAATGTCCTTATCAACTTCCTGCTCAGACTCCTCCAGCTGTAACCCCGTTTTGATCAACCTAACTACAAAACTTTTCAGATCATCCCCCTCCACCCCTTCTGGCACATTGAGGATCCGTAGATTGTTTCTCCTCTGGTTGTTTTCCATCCTTTCCTCCCAATCCTGATGCCCCTGTTCTTTCATCCTTAAAACCTTTATCTCTTCCTTGTTTGCTTGCAACTCTCCCTTAAGCTCTTCAACTGTCGCCTCTAGGGCTGTTGTTCTCCCAACTAAGTCATCAAACTTTTTCTCTAGAGCCTCACAAGCTAGCTTTATCTCCTTTTGATTCTCCTCTGATACTTTGAATCTGCTCCTAATCTCTGACGTGAGTGCTGCTATTAAATCTCCTAACACTGCTCCCCCAGTATTTTCTTCCGCCAGCTCCCCCTGCATCATATCCTTCTTCCCCTCCGTGCTACAGCTGTATTCTGGGCCAGGCTCTTCCACTACCTTGCTCTTACTTGTCCCCCCCACTTCTGATTCTAAAGGGGTAATGCCTCCGTCGGTTAAATCCATCTGATTTTCCAAATGTTCTAATCCCTCTGTATCTTCTACCTGAAGTGGTGAGAACCTATTAGGGCTAAAAACATTCCCCCAGTCATCCGCTACTTCGCCTGCTCGATTTTCTCGCAGCTCCTTCGCGATCTTTCCCTTGTGCACCTCCTTATCTGCCATCCCAGTCTCTTTTAATATTAAAGTTTTTGGCAGTACTTTGAAAAAAGTCCTAAGAGATGGGGTGACTTTAACCTTCCGATCCTTACTCATACACTTCTTAACCAGGCCGTCTGTTTTTTTTTCTTTCACCAACGGTTTCTTACTTATTGTTGCTCTAGGTGCTGGGGTTCTTTCCCCCCTTGCCTCCTTCTTTTGCTCCTCCATTCAGATAGGGAGTTCCCACTGTACACTGATCAAACAGGACTTTACCTCTTTTTGCACTCATTAATGTATATCTCCTCACCCCCTGCAGCTTGTGCTTGTTTTTATTACTAGCTGCTTTTCTACTGTTCAAACCTTTAAGGTCTTCCGGTCCCTCTCCCGACTTTATCTCGTCACCCTTCAATTTAACTCCCTGTTGTGGCCCCTGAAATCTTGCTGCGTTTACCTCTGTACCTTCAGGTACCCCTGTTTCGGTCCGAGTTAGTCCTTTAGGGCTGCCTCCCCCACCTCCTCGGAAGGAAATCCTTGCTGCAGCCTTTCTCCCTCGCTTTACTTACTAGTGGAAGAGGTATGGCGCAGCGGCCAGGGTGCCTGACTCCGGACCACGGGGTTCACAGTTCGATCCCCGGTGCCGGCGGCAGGTTAGCCCAGCACCATGTGACTCTGGGCAATAGCTTGCTTAATCTTCCCGAGGGCCCCCAGCGCCGGGACACCTCTCCGGAGGTAGCTGTGCGCTTTACAAATGCTGGTATTATATTACTTCCAGCGTGGCTCTCAACCAGCGCTGCTCGATATCCTCCTCCCCCGCCGTTGCTGCCATCAACTCTTTCCACCTCGAACCACTTTTTCACTTTTCTACCTCCCGGTCAACTCGGTAAACCACAACACCTTCATCCAGAATTAATATCCTCACCGCTCAATCAGGGACCTCCAAATCTTGCCCCTGTACACACTGCAGCTGCCTCAGCCAAGTCCAGAGCTTTCACCAAGACCAGCACTATATCCGGGTCACAGCGCTTTTTTTTTTCCCAGCTTACTCCACTGCTCCTTTGTAAAGACCTCACAATGTAAAATAGAAATACCTCCAATATAGTTAAGCGCACACGCTTACAGATATCCCCTTTTGACTCAATATCCTTGATAAGAATCTCCAAAAATGAAAGTAAACCCAAACCGGTAGCTACCTCCGGGCCGCTGCGCCCTCCTCAATCTCTCATCGCGGCAGCATTCCAACGTTTCGAGCTCGGGGCTCGGAGCATCTCGACCTGCCCCGCCCGCTCCTCTCCCTCCTTGGAGCGCGACACCACTCGACGTGAAACTCGCTATAGTCTCCAGGTATGGCCTCAAGATAAAGATCCTCCGGACCTCCTTTCTGTAACTTTCTGTTTTAACCCTGCATTCTCTGCGATTTTTCTGCGATTATCCTCCTGTTTAAGCACCTCCGTAAGCACACTTGGTGGAGCTCCCGCCACCCGCCACTAGCCGGCCGCCATGTTCTCCCCCTCCTCTATGTATATGACCACTTCTTGTGAGCAATGGGCATAATCCTGGCCCTAATAGGCTAATTCTCTCCAACACAAGATGGAGAACTCTAAAAAGTGGGGACCAAATCACAGAGACGTTTTAAGGCATGGGCAAAGTGGGCTCTAGCCCAGGGACCCAGCCTTTCCGTGGGCCCCCTGATAAAGCCATCTCTATTTTGCACGGAATCCTGCCCTGATGACCTTAAATAATTCCTAAAGGAATTGTTTTAAATGCTGTTTTCCTTTCATTGATTTTTAATGTGGGAGTTTACTACAGATAGTTTGCAGAGAAATGTTGTGTTTATGTTTCATGCAACATCAATAAAAAAGCTTCCTCTAGATCATAACAGGTCCTCATGTATGAGAAATGGGAGGGTATAACAGAGATTATTTGCAGTCATATAAGTGAGCTTCTGCTGTTACAACATTAAAAACCACACATCACTATCCCTGAATATTAGATGTAAACATATTTAGAATTTGGACCAGTGCGCTTATGTGCTGTCAGTGACCTGGCCAAAGAGTGCATAAAACAGCTAAAATTGAATCGTAAATTAAAATTCAAAGCTGCTCTGTACGTTTGGCCCAGGGCCCCCAAAATCCTTAAGATGTCCCTGCCACATGAGCTGCCCCACCTTAGAGGTGGTGCTGGCTAGGTATGGGCACACCTCTTAATCTAACTAATTTGCCCGCCTGTCCTCCCACCAAAAAGTGAGGACAGGACAAGGGGGTTTGGCATTTTCCACTAGCTGAAGAGGCCTGGGTCGCATTTCAATGACGGCATGGCCTTTGAAGCTTCCCGCCCTAGAAGGCAGTGTGAACACCTCTGCCCAAAGCAGGCTTTGTTCCTGGGCTCTGAGAGCAGAGGACAGAAACATGTCTAGTGGTGGCAGGCTGGCCGAGACCAGTCGGTATCCACACTAGTAGTCAGTAGGTTTTCAGGGGGCACTTCTAAGGTGCTCAATAGGTGCATTTATTAATAATATGACACTGGCATCAGTGCAGGTTTATTAAGGCGAGATGTTTGGTACCAAGCATCTTGGAGTACAGTGAAGCCATCATGGAGCTGGGGAACTCGTAATGACGAGTGTCCAGCCCATGTGCTCGTTATGTATGGACTTAGACATTGCAGATAGGTCCACACATGGGATATAGTGCACCCTGCCTTCGGGCTGTAAGGCCTACTGTAGGGGTGGCTTACCTATATCTCATGCAGGCAGTGTCTGGAGGCATGACACAGGGCTTTGTGCCACGTCGATTCTTTAGTTTTGTCTGCACCAAGACACGCAGCCTGCAATGGCAGTTTGCATGATCTTGATGAGGGGTTCCTAGGGTGGCACAATTCATGCAGCAGCCCTTAGGGACCTGGTTTAGGCCCAGAGCCCTAGGTACCAGGGGTGCCACTCACTACAGACTTACAAGGGGCCTAAAGGGGTTGCCAATTGTGGAACAATTGTACAGTTTAGGGAAAAAAGACTGGTGCTGGGGACCTCGTTAGCAGGAACCCGGCATACATTAAGTCAAAGTTGCACCAGATACCAGGCAGAAAGTGGGGGGGGGGTACTGCAACAAAAACCCAGTTTTCCACAGTAACCCCATGTTATCCTATGGGACAGATAGGCCTTGCAGAAGTGGAAAACGAATTTAGGATTTGACGCTGCAGTCGATTACTAGGGAGTCAATTGATAGACTGCCAATGGTGTTGGAAATAAATGATTGACTCTGAATACTAGAATGCTTTACAGAAATGGATGTGCAAGATATTTGAGAACTCATAGAAACAGTGACCTCATTTTAGCTCTCTAGAACACTAACCATAATTTCTATGACAGAAAGAACCCCCTAATGTTTAATTTACTGCAGTATCCTCCTTAGGAAATGTTTTCAGTTTTTCAGCTTTGATTCCATCAAGATGGCATTCAAGTATGCCACACTTTTGTCATGAATACAGAATGTTAGCGCTCCAGTTGCTCATGTGAAATTTGTGTTAAGCTCCAGTTGATCACAAGAGAGTAAAGTGACAGACTGTTGCTGGTGTTGGAAGTTCATAATTCACTCTGCATGTCCGACTGCTTCACTGAAAGGGATGAGACAGATATTTCAGAACAAACAAAAAGTGTACTCTTAGTTTAGCTTTCTAGAGCACTAACCATAATTTCTAAAACAAAAAGAACCCCCTCCTCCTTTCAATTTATAAAGAAAAAGCTTTAGGTTTTACAGATTTGGTTCCATCTAGATGACTTGAGGTGTGCCACACGTTTGTCATAAATACAGAATTTTAGTGTTCTAGTCGGTCTTTATTACACTATGGGAAGCTTCAGTACAACGCTGCAGACTTAACGGACAGACTGCTGCATCCCAGAATATTTTACTGACATGGATAAAATTGACATTTGAGAACTCATACAAAATGTGTCCTCATTTTTGCTCTCTAGAGCACTAACCATAATTTCTATAACACAACGAACCCCCTCATTTTGTTCATTTTCAATGTATTCCTAATTGTTGTACTCATATGTAAAAATAACAATACTGCAGTGCACAGGGACATATATGATTACAAATGTATTGCTATTTTATAATCAAATATGAATGTTGTTTTGAATTGTTTTAAAACATACAGTAGATCTTTGCTAATCTCCATGGTTCAAGTAGGCCCGGAAGCCATGTCATTTAAGGATGTACGTTTGCACTTTTCCAAGAAGCGCAAC
This sequence comes from Calotriton arnoldi, assembly GCA_963921515.1. Classification (NCBI taxonomy): domain Eukaryota; kingdom Metazoa; phylum Chordata; class Amphibia; order Caudata; family Salamandridae; genus Calotriton; species Calotriton arnoldi. Next base: position 239,484 of record CAWUFW010017106.1, read on the forward strand.
CTCGTTTTCAAATCTAGCAAATGGAAGCAGGTTTTTAGGAGAATAAGAAGTCCAATATTGTATTTATGAATGATTCCTCCTCCTCAAGGACGTCTTGTGCTTCCTTTGGGAGAAGGTCCTGCCACCTTCTCATTTGATTTTTGCTGAAAATAACAAGTTTATGTCACATAATTAGGGGCCAAATGTCCGAAAATTAGGAATTGCGATTCTTACCGAATCCCAATTAGGAATTTGCAATTCCTAATGTAAGAAATCCTTGTACTATTAAATGGTGATTCCTAGTGCGTCGCAAATCAAGGTACCTCATGAATATTAATGAGGTAGGTAGCAGTTTGCGACCCATTAGGAATGATGCCCATTACAGGAATGGTGGCCTGTTGGGGTCAGTAGACCACCCTGTCTGTGATTGCTTTTTAATGAAGCAATCTTTTTTTAAATGCAGTCCGTTTGTCCGTTTTCTCTCAAAGAAAATGGGATGTGTTTAAAGATTTAGAAAGTGAAACTTTTACATTTGATTTTTTAAGACTAGGCAGTGATCAGTGGGACCATTGCCTACACTTAAAAATATTTTTATTTACATTCTCAAAGAGGAAGTGGTTACTTGCGACCCCTTCCCATTTGCGAATTGTTACCACTACATTTTTGTAGTCTGTAAAAAAATTATGTTTTGGGGTCATAATTTGGTAGCAAAACATTAATACATACCACTGGGATTCAGTACTTGGAAGGGACACCCTAAACACGCCTGTTCCAAATACCGAATCGCTAAACCAGGTTGCTATTCAGTAACAAGTTACGGAATCACAATTTGACATTTCTACATTACAAAATGCTTTTTGTAGTCGCAAACGGGCCGATTCTGTGAATCGATCCGTTTGCGACCGCAATGTAATTTTGTAAATATAGCCCTAGGGTTCTTAAACTTGCACTGAGAGAAAGCATATATATGCTTATCTAAATGTTAAATATTTGTAACATTATGCTCCATGTTTGCATTTTTTAAGCATTCCAGCCTACAAAATGTTATTGAGGGGTTCTGGCAACATTTATAAAGTATGAGGCTGAAAGCCAAGTTGTTTATGTATGTTTCCTAAACCCAAGATGGAAGTTGAGGACCATATTTCATATATTACTTGTTATGTATTTTTAAACTAAATGATTAATTAATTTATTTTACTACTTTTTGAAAGATTTGGAACATTTCATCCATTTAGTATTAATTGCTTGCCTGAGACTGCAGATATGTCTTCCAATGGTTTGAGAAATGCGTCCTTTTGTTGGGGGTATGTGCCAATATTTAATATGTGTTTTATCCAACCATGTGTACTATGATAAGTACAATTTTAAATGTAAAATGCTTTGTTGGAAATTAAAAATACCTTTTTTTCCAATGTGCTTTTCTTTTGTAGAACTTTGATAGTATAGGGTAGATTTAGCAAGACGTATATAAAGAAAGAAAATAAAGTGCAATGTGGTACAGTGTAAGCCTTTTTAGTGAGGGCTACAGCATTGAGGTTTATAAATTTTACCAGAACCCCTTTATCAGCCCATATAACACAATTACCCATTGCCATTGGGGAATGACATTGTAGACCTCGAGGCCAAAGGCCGAGTGATTTCTAAATGTCACCAGAACTTCAAAATGGCACTATAGAACCCTATTACACATTTCCCAATATGCATTTTTTAATAATATATTTTTATTTTTGGGTACTCAGCTTGAAAACTCTGTTATCCACATAGTACACCTAACATTGGGAACTGGTTGAAATTAATTTGTATGCTTCTGTATTTGTCGGCCACACATCCTATTTGCAGAGGGTCCTGTATGCCCGACAACACGTACTAGAGCAAAGTTCAGCTGTTAGACTACCCGCTCTTTAGTACTGAGATGACAAAGTACCACATACATGGAGCCAGAACAGCCACGCTATCTTTTAATAAATGAGGTCTCTCACTGTTCTGAGTTGTCCGGCCCTGGGTATCAGGGTTTTACACATGTTGGTTGTAGGAGAACACAAGCCGTTCCCACTACGTCACAGTAATGAAGCTTTCAGGAGCTATAGTCCATCTAGGGCATGCTAAGAATATAAACAGATAACACCTCAACACAACTTGCTAGTCATAAGAAATGTATGCCATGATGGCTACTAGAATCTGAAGCAGCGCAACAGTACACAGTTTTCTGTAGCACAGCTTATCACATTGTGGTTGGAATTACACTTTCTTGTGTGACAATGGTTGTTGACATTGGTTAGTTGATTTGACTGCTTGGCTTTACCTACCTAAGAGAACGTTTTGACAAGTACATCACATCTTGGAGATCATTCAGACCAAGTACTTGTTTCTTTGGACAGAGGCACCCGACCAGAAAGAGTTAGGACCATGGAGAACACATAACCAGTGAACTTGATAGCAAGAACATTGAGATGTGATGAGCAGCAACTGGGCATTCGCCACCTTTGTCTGGCTTAGTGGTCATATTTGTGTCATTGCTTCAGACAATATTCAGACTTCATGCAGCGTTCATTGTACAGGCCCCTGGGACTCAGTCCAGGGCCCCAGTGGTACTTGGGCCTCTTTCGAAAACCTTGGGGAAAGGTTGTATCTTCATAGGTACAAGTCTGACTGTTGTTCTAGCTCTCCATCAGAGTGGCAGCATGGTCCTGATGAGTAAGAGACTCCTCCGCTGCGGTGAACCATACGATTTTGATCCAGGTAGGAGTAATTGTGATATAATAGGGGGTTGTCAAAAATTGTTTGTTTGAGTAAATAAAAATCTTAGTGTAATTACAGAATCAACTCCCAGGCGACTCTTCACCACACCTGATGTCTGCACACTTCCATCATTTCTGAGATATTTTCAGTTCGAAAGCCTAGAATGTGCTTCATTGGTTATGAAATGAGGACCTCAGTCAGAAAAATCAGTCATCAATTCTTGCAAGACAGCCATATTAAAAAAGCATACCAGCGCTGTCACAAGTAGTGCTCAGTGCTGCAGAGTGAAAAACCAGGCATGACTATAAGTCATCCTCATGAAAAGGGCCGCTTGTCAAGATGCATCACACAAACTAGCCTGGCCCATAATTGGGCTGTTGTCTTTAAATTTACGTAACAAATGCCACTCCCTCCGCAAAGCAATTACAACTGCTTAAGAATTGTTTTACTCTCTCCCACCAAATGGCGGGGGAAATAAAGAGTGTCAATAAAAAATAGACATTTTCTGCTTGCTCAGGGGTTAACTAAAACTGGAGTGCTGAGCTGAATGCCTGGTGTTGCTAAGCAACAGGCAGAGTTGCCTCAGCAGATGCGGCCTTTCTTCTGATTGACTTATTGAACCAAGTGACTGATTGCTTCAGAGAAGGTTAGGCATGGTTGGGAATTAGGGGCGGGGTTTACAATTTTGTTCCACTAGTGTTGTCATGGAGTATTTCCTACTTGATTCAGAGTTTTCTCTTGTGAGTGTTACTTCTGGTACTGTAACTTGCAAGCATTTTGTAGGCAAGTGCATACCATGCTCAGCCTTTTCTCACAAGTACTCTTAGAAAGGGTATTACACTAGTAAGTTGTGATCATTCTGTATGCACGTGCATACTTCGCTAGCTTGTTCTGAATCGTAATTTGAGACCCTTGGAATAACTGACACCCTCCACCCTTGGGGAAAATGCGCAGGGAGGTGGGCTGCGTTATCTCTTTCCAACAGAGAGTGACCCCTCACTGCAAAGAGACCATGAAACAAAGACACACCATTCACAGCCCAGGTAATGGTCTGAGATAAACGAATCTCTACGAATTTCAGATATGCATTGCTTGCCATATATCATGTCCTATAGGCAAGAGGAGCATGTGGGGGGGAAGAGGGGTAGGTGAGGAAAGTGACAACATTTTGCTTTTTTTCATTTACAAACTATCACCATTCCTTTTGTTGGAACTTAAAAATGACAGCAATCAAACAAAAAACAGCAGTACCCTTCACTGGTCCCTCAGCACTGGAATGCCTCTCTCGAACTACTGTCAGAAAAATACTATGAAGATCTAGAAAGCCCAGTATTATTGCAAAAGGCAGACTACGTATGTGCAGTGTTCTTATTCCCAGCAGAAATTAATCAAATCATTAACAGCAAACTTAGGATAGGACAGCAGTGTTTCCGGTGCTCAGCACCGGCACTTAATCAGCAACACCAGCGCTTTTCATGAGCACCAGTTAAGGACACATTCATTTACACGGAGATTAAGTGATCTGCCCAGAGTCACAGGCTGTTGAGCCGACGCGGAGTCTCGAACCTGGTTCCCCCACTCCGAAGTCTACAGCTCTGGCCATTAGTCCACATCCGTTCCCCACTTTCAGTGTCAGCAGTTGAATCTGTTTTAGGCGGCATTAACAGGAGAAATGGTCTGACGCAAGCTGCGTCCTGACATGAGCCTTGGCACTTAGGGGCTCATTACGATGGCGGAAAGCCTGCCACCGCCAGCCGTGCGGTGGCGGGCCCTCCGCCATCTGACGATGATTTTCCCCCCGCCATATTACAATGGCGGGGGGAATCCTGAGTGAAGAGTGGCGGTCTCACAGACCGGCCGCCACTGTTCCGCAAGGCGGTCCTTTTCTGCCCGCCTTGCGGAACCAAAACATACGGATGCATTGCGGCGGTGCCTTGCAGGCACCGCCGTAGGGATTACGATATCCCTTTCCGCCAGTCATTTCGCGGCGGTCATCCTGCCACGAAAAGACAGGCGGAAACGGATTTGGGAGCCTGTTGCGGGCCCCCCTTGTGTTGGGGAGGAGGTGGTGGTGTACTGGGGGGGTACCCATGGTACCCCCCTACATTTCACTGCACCAAGTGGCAGGCACCGTGTAGTGCCTGTCAGGTAGTGCAGTGAAATGCAAAACATGCATTTTTGACATCGCGGCGGGTGCTGCAGTCAGCAGCACCCGCCGCAATGTTAAATTGCAAAATGCGACCACCATGGTGGCGGTCGCATCCTAATTTGGAGTGCGGGACCGCCGCATGCATGGCGGGCGGTCCCGTTCCCCACCACGATGGCGGGCGGACTCTAGTCCGCCCGCCATCGTAATGAGCCCCTTCGTTTTTTTAAAATTAACCACGGTAGGGCTGCAATTAAAAGCGAGTTCCTGCTAACTTTTGCTAACTTTGAGCTTCCAACATATTTTTTCCATTGGCATGTTCATTTCCAACTTAGCCTCCCCTGCCCCCACACACGTTTCTTCAACAATCTAGGCATTTTACTGTATTACAACTATGTATACATGAATCATTTTTTTTGTATAAACGTATATATTTACTTCTTTTTTTGTGAAAATAAATGAATGATATGGACAGCTATACAATGAACCAGAGTAAAGTGATGTGCAAAGATTTAATGGCAGGAAGATACCTCTGAAAAAACCTATAGAGAGGGCAGTAGATGTGTCACATGTCAGCGATGTGTACTTGTGCCTATCCCATCCATACCATTTCACCAGGTCCAGTTTAAAATCAATGTATTTTGTAATTGTTCTTACAAATAAAAACATTCCTGCCACCTTCAGTCGTGGCAGCTCTTGGCTTGACTACCTGTGGCCATCTCAAAAGAGGTAACAATGATGAGTACTAATTAAATAATTATTTGGGTATTAAGATCATACCCCCGTTATCGGTTTGTCAAACATAATCGGTTTTAGCTGATAATTTTGAGCAAATGCTCTTTAAAAATTGTTTTGGCACTAATTCTCATATAAACATACAATGCACAGTCTCCATCCTTAACAGTACAGAATCTGCTCCGCTTGCAGATACTGACAATATCTGCATTGTTTCAGACCACGGCGGATCCGCCGTCCTTATCCCACTTGACCTGTCGATGGTGGTCTTTCCTCTCTGCTCGTGATTTTGAGTCTCAGCGCCAGGAGGCCCTTCGAAGGGCACCAGACCCACTTCAGAAATCTTCAAATGAATAAATAAAAAGCAGGCTGTAGGTTTGTGCCATGATGCAGAGGCGGGCCGGGCTCTGTAGGTAGCTGGGGCTTTGCATTATTTAACCCCGTGAGGGATGCAAAGAACTCTTCATTGTAATTCTCGACTGTGGTGTAGAAGTAGACAGTACTCAGTAGGAAAACTCGTGCTCTCATATTTTGCCTTGAATCTGGGGTAAACACCTCAAATTGTCCTTCCAGTACTGTGTGCATTGTTTAATTTCTACTGCATAAAGGAGAGGAAGGTCCTATGCCACCTTCTGTGCTTATGATGTCAGTAATATTGTTATAAATTAACTGAAGCCATAAGAGAAAGTAAACTACAGCCAATAGCTGCTTTTTTACAGAAAGAGTCGTTTCCATGAAAAAGAGATTAAGCAAGCAAAGCATGCCTGGTAAATGTCACTAAATGAGATTTCTATTTCTCCTACAAGCATATAGTGGCAGCAGTTTGAAAAGCTATATTTAATATGTCCATGAAATGAGGCATTGTAAATCATACCTTACTGATGCTTATTTTGTTTTCATGTCTTCACGTCACCTCGTAATTAAGTTATCTCAGTAGGAAAACAGATAATATATTCTGTTGCCTAAGAGAAGCCTTCAGTCTATAATTACACGAGGAGTCTTGAAAGATAATTGAAATGTACAGGTAGATAAAATTAGATATAAACAAGACAAGCTATCAAAGATGCAGTTAGATACTTGGTATTGTTCACAAATGGATGCTGTACTCCCAGAGGGAGAGTTCGAGACGCAGATGAGGAAACTGTGCATGTGCAAAATGAGCACAAAACAGTGATGGATGAAGTACCTGAATTAATCTCAGCCACTGGTGATCGCTCGGGGCCACATCCCAGCCCATCGTTATTTTGCACTCCATACCCAGGTCCGGACTGGCCGTAGCGGGCACTGCGCGTTTTCCCAGTGGGGGCCGGTTTTGGAGCAGTGGGGGCCGTTTTTTTGTTACTGGGGGCCAGTTTTGCAGCAGAAGTGCTGCAATATCTTCCCCCTGTAACAGAAGCAGCAGCAGTGTTTCCCACTACGACCCCCCCCACCCCCCCCCCGGTCCCCGCCCCTTCCGGGCCCGGTCCAACTTAATTGACAGGGCTGATTTGCGTTCTCAGTCCGGCCATGGCCATGCCACCTCAGTTTGGACCCAGCCCAGAACCTGTGCATGTGCAAAATGTGCAGCATCCAACAAAACACACTTTCTAATGAGTGGTGGTGAAAAAGCAGGGATCATCAGATAAACACCCTCCTAAAATGCCACTGTTGTGGAGAGGGTGCTGAAGCACAAAACTGGAACAAATCGTTTAGTTAAAAATAGCGAATCACAAAATGCTACAGTCTCAAACAGTAGCAACATATATGCACAGAAAGTCTATAGCACGGAAAGTCTATGACCATAATGTGGCACAATTGCTGCAGTTCCAAACATTGTGATGCCTGTAAACATGGACCGGAGAAGCAAGGTATGAGAAGAATTATAAGGAGAGGACAAGGGAAAGAATGTTTAAAACTCAAGCAAATCTATGTCACCACATTTGCCTCCATTAACATCAACAATCTTTTCAGAGTAACATTAAATAGGCATACTATTACAGTCATACCAATTATCTGTTCTTTTCTTAATCAAATAATTGCAGTCATACCATTACCTTGGCAGTGCTTTATATTGCCAAAAGATATATATCAAAACACTTAACCTAACCTTAAACCTGACCCTAACATAGCCTTACCCCACCTGTTCTTTACTCTTCCTTTACCCTTACACGTATCCTTATCCTTACCTGTACCACTTACCTTTACCCATACCCTTACCTTATTTTAAAAAGAATTTTATTATTTCCAATATAGAACATAAAACAGAAGCTGCAAGTGTACAGAATAAAAAGTTAGACCGGCAAATACATACAATAAATTGGTTACAAATAATATTTTAGAATATAGATTTAAATTGACAAGTACACATATACATTAATAGATAGTTTAAAAACCAGTACATACAATAAATAAAATCATTGTTTTAAACATATTGCAGCATCCCTTTAGATCAGTTCAGCTTCCAACTAGCAGTCTAACTAACACAGTCTAACTAACACCCCTACCTACCGCTGCCCCTTGTCAAGCTGTCAAATAAAGGACGCCATAATGGCCAGTATTTCACTGAATACCACAGTAGTTCGAAGTTCCAAAAAGTTTATCACAGTAGTTCAAAGTCCCACCCCTGAAAACCCACGCAAGGGCAGTTAATTCTATCCTGTAAATCCTCATGAGATATCAGAAAGCTAGCAGCTATTCGGTGTAATTAAGTCTGAGTCTGGGCTCAGCACACAGTCTACAAGATGTTCCCATGCTCGTGCACTTTCAGGCTTTTCCCACCCTCTCTTCAATTCCCAAAACAACCCAGCACTCTCCAGTCCTTTTAACCAGTTCTTTTCTCCATCTAATAAAATAAGGTCCACGCACAGACTTCCAATGCATTGTCAATTCACGTTTTGCCAGAATCAATGACAAATCTGTGATTCTAGTAGTGATTGTCTTCTTTTTAGGACAAAGGTATCCCCCAAGGAGGCAGGCTAAGAGAGTACAAGGGATCGCCCAAAACGTTGCGTCATTTACACAGTCAATAACTGCTTCCCAGAATCCAGCTAAAGCCAGGCAGGACCAAATCATATGGAACAATTCTGGCCCCCAACTCCCCACATCTTGGACACTTCGCAGCAGCATTCACATAAAACCAGTTAATCTTGCCAGGTGTAAGGTATGCTCTATGTAAGAATTAAAAATTAATTTATTTAAACCTGGCATTTCGCGAGACATCAGGCATATGTACTAGAATCCTCTCCCAGGTCATATTTGCCATTCGGAGTTTTAGGTCAGTTTCCCATTTCACTTTTAATTCAGCGATGGGAGCGAGGATACCAGCATGTTTTGCATGATATAAGTTCAAAACCACTTGTACACGGCCCATCATAGTACAGAGTAGTTGGCGCGCTTGGTGCGTTATAGGCTCATTCCCTCCATTCCCCCAATGACTCTTAATCGTGGCGACCACAGCCCTATGTAACAAAAATTGGCCACCAGGAACGTCAAACTCTTCTGCAAAACTTTCAAATAAAAGTAAAACTCCATTATTATTATTATTAAAGTTTATATAGCGCCTGAATCACCCCCGAAGGGGTAACCCTCGGCCCCTTGGTTTACGGAGGCACTGAGAATTCAGAAACTTAAGTGCAAACGGTTGGAACGGAAGTGGAGGAAAGGCTATGAAGAAACTGATAAAAAGTTATACAAGCTTAGCCTGCAGAATTATAAACACATCATCTTCTCGGTTAAACAACAGTATTTTGCAACTCGCATTGATTTAGCAAAGAACTTGGCAAAAGAGTTGTTTAGAACTGTCTCCAGCCTGGCCTCTCCTAGCCCGGTCAAAGTTCAATCAAGCCAGAAACTTTGCGAAGATATCGCCAAGTTTTTCTTGACAAAAGTGGAGTCTATTTTCCTAGCCTTTAATGGGCCAAGCACTGGCGGATTAACTGTGGCTAGGGAGGAATCCAAGTCAAGCAGGACTCCCATTTCCGTCTTCGAGAACTTTTCTCCAGTGCTTCCTGAAGAAATTCAAGGGCTTCTCAGGGCAGCTAACTCAGGGTCTCCCTATGATCCTTGTCTGGTGGCAGTGGCCAAATTAGCCCCGGTTCCCATTGCATCACGGCTATCTTCTATTTTTAACAGCATGTTTGCAACAGGGCAGTTCTTGAGATGCTGGAAGTTAGCTTCCATCTTGCCCCTCTTAAAAAAACCGAGTTTGGACCCCAAGGATCCAAATAATTTTCGTCCCATTTCTAGGCTCCCTCTCCCAGCAAAATTAATAGAAAAAGTTATGAATAAACAACTTAGTACCTTTCTAAAGGAGGCACAAGCGCTGGATCCCTCCCAATACGGCTTTAGAGAAGGGCATAGTACTGAGTCCGCTCTCATCAAGGCCACAGATGAGATTAGGGAAGCAGTAGATCGGGGCGGCAGGGCAGCTCTGGTTTTACTGGACCTGTCCGCCGCCTTTGATACGGTCCACCATGACATCTTAATGGACCGTCTAAGGGCACGTCTAAGGGGAAAGCCTGGGACCTTTTAAGAGCTTTTTTATCTAACAGGAGGCAAATTGTGGCACTGGGTGACTATCAGTCAAAACCTTTTGTACTGCCCTGTGGGGTTCCACAGGGGTCGTCTCTCAGTCCCACACTTTTTAATGTGTACGTCGTTAGCCTCTGTTATCAGCGCCTTTGGATTCGGCCTCACCTCGTATGCGGACGACACCCAAATTGTGGTGTCTCTGTTACCCGGTGAGGAGGCAGGAGTGGATATACGTTTCCAAGAATGTATGATGTCAGTGGGGAATTGGATGGCACAGAATTGCCTAAAGCTCAACACTGGAAAAACTGAGGTCATACTATTCGGCAATGATGTTAACTTCTGGACACCCAACTGGTGGCCAGATTCGATGGGCCCTCTCCCTTCACCCGTAAAAAAAGTCAAAAACTTGGGAATGATTGTGGATGATGGGCTCACTTTTAATCATCAGGTAAACTCAGTGGTATCAAAAACTTTTTATGTGATCAAAACACTGAGGAAAATATTGCCATTCTTGCCTTCAAGTAGCCGACAAACAGTAGTCGCGACCCTTGTTATGTCAAGGTTGGACTATTGTAATAGCCTGTATCTAAATGTTCAACAAAGGCTGATGAACAAACTTCAGATGCTGCAGAATGCAGCTGCCAGACTGCTCACGGGCACATCTCAATTTGCCTCAGTAGCCAATGAAATAAAAAAATTGCACTGGCTACCGGTTAGGAACAGAGTTCGCTTCAAAGCCCTCTGCCTGGTTTTTAAAGCTCTGCACGGCATGGGTCCAGAATACCTAAGACAGCAGCTCCACTGGTACATACCAAGGAAACAACTCCGGTCACTGGAGGCCAGGTGGGTCTCAGTACCCCACATAAAAAAAGTACGGTGGGGAGGCAGAAGTTTTGCTTACTGTGCAGCTAAAGCCTGGAATGATATGCCGTTCCAATTAAGAGATGCCTCAGATCTGTTGGCCTTTAGAAAAAGCTTAAAAACCTGGCTTTTTGCCCAATCATTTTTTTCCCGCGCCTTGCCTAAAGGAAATGTAACTAGCGCCAGGACACCCCCGGGTAACCGCTGCGCTGTATAAATATCATTAACATCTCTGCGCTCGTGGACAGACGTGGGAGTACTGGCACTATGTGAAGCGTCTAGAACAAAAATGTTTTCAGGGACTTTCTAAACTGAAGATGGTCCGGACACTGCCTCAGTGTAATAGGGAGCAAATTCCAGTGCCTGGGAGCTAGATACGAGAAAGCTTCCCCCCTGTCCTAGACTTGTTAATCCGGGGAACTTTGAGGAGTGATTTGGAGCTAGATCAAAGGTCTCTAAGGGGAGTATATTGGTAAAATTTCTCTGCAAGGTATGCTGGACCATTGCCAAACACCGCCTTATGAACGATGCAGCAAACCTTGAATTTAATTCGTTTGCGCACCGGAAGCCAATGAAGCTGCTGCAGCAGCGGAATCGAAGATGATCTGTAAGGGGCGTTCAATACCAGCCGTGCCGCTGTATTTTGGACTACCTGTTAGCTATCTAACGAGGCCTCGTTAGCTGAGACCAGTAGAGCATTACAGTAGTAGAGTCGACTCAAAACTAGCGTCTGAATGAGAGTCTTCCGTGTATAGTCTGGGAGGAAAGGAAATGCTCGTCTCAAAAGACTCAACACATGAAAACATGAGCTCACTGTATGGGCCACCTGCTCCTACATGTTCAGGCTCTGCTCAATGCGAACCCCTAGATTTTTTACTGATGCCTTTGGGGCGGGAGAGACACCCAGCTCCCCTGGCCACCACTCTGGTGTCCACAACAATGCGGCCTCTCTGAAGAGCATAATCTCTGTCTTCCCGGCATTTAATTGTAGAAAGTTGTTACACATCCACTGAGATATTGCTAGCATGCCAGAAGGGAAGGTGGTCTGGGCCGTCGTGGAGGATTTGTCAAAAGAGAAGGTAAGTTGGGTGTCATCCGCATATGATATTGGCATGAACCCATATGTCCTCAGGAGATCGGCCAAGGGAGAAACATAGATATTAAATAGGGTAGGGCTTAAACAAGAGCCCTGAGGTACTCCCTTGGTCAACTTCTAGGTCTTAGACCTATACAGTCCCAGGTTGACTGTCTGGGAGCGATCAGAAAGGAAGCTAGTCATCCACCGCAAGGCCTCTCCCTTTATCCCAGATTCCTCTAGTCTCCTGAGCAAAATCTGGTGATCGAACGTGTCGAATGCCGCCGAGAGATCTAACAACACCAGTAGAGTAGATTGCCCTCTATCTAATGCTAGCTTGGTTTCAGCAGCCCTCCATTCCATGACGTACCTCTGTTTGAATCCCCACAGTAGCTTCTGAACAATAAGTCACCAGACTTGACCCCTGGACCCTTCACTAGTTCGCCTACCTTAGAGCAGCACTCTGCCAAGCGGTGCTCAAAGGAACTGCCGATTGGAAACTTGACTAACCAGTCACTAACAGAGGGTCTGGTCTTGGACACCAGGACACCATCCTGGTATAAATCGCCTACACGATTAACCCCATAATCAGCTGACCTCTCAATTCCTCCCAACGCACCTACACGAGCCACTGACTTCATTCAACTAAGTGGTAAATCAGGTGAATAGCGCACAAGGACACGGGCCCGTTGTAAACAGAGACACCAACATTGTTGCATTACCAAGAGCGCCTGAGGAACCAAGAGGACTTACAATAAGTTCCACAAAACAGGGGGTGAACCAACTGTACCCTCAACAGGGATCATTCTATTATAAACCCACTGATTTAACCACTGCACTTCGGCCGCTATATAATAAGACTCAAGATCTGGTACAGCTAGACCACCCTCCACTGTAGGGCACCGCAATTTAGCCAGGGCTACTCTATGCCTACCCGTCCTCCAGATTATGTCTAACAATAGAGTTTCCATATCTTTGAACAGCCGGCGAGGCACTAGCAGCGGTAGCGTAGAAAAGAAATAGAGCAATCTTGGCAACATCACCATTTTAGCCACCACTATTCTGCCAGCCACAGATACAGGCAATGTAGTAAAAAACTTTAGACTATTTTGTAGAGCCCCGATAGCTGCTCCACATTACCATCCAGTAGGTCTTGTTGATTATAGCCCATACCTTCACCCTTACATGAACTCTAATTGATTGCTAACCCTAACACTGACCATTCCCTTTTGCTGCCACAGTGAAGAGCTACAGGAGTTCCGACGAGCCTCTGATGAACTAATACAATTAAATGTCATAGATGAACCCCAAAACTGCGTATTCCTGGGCATGCCATGGTTTCCTGGTCAATATCTGCTGATAGATGGGCTCTAGCGAGCCATTGCCATTACACCTGTGTATTGTCTTGAACGTTGACTTGTAGTTCAAATGGAGCTGTGGGCTGCCTTGCTTTGTGAGTGTAAATATGTCCTCACTGACTTTGTGAGTGTAAATATGTCCTCACTGTCTAAGGCGATATTTTACAAAAACCTTGCTTCTGGGCCTCGTATTGCACCCTGAAAAAAGTGGTAGTAAATAATCAGTAACCACTCCCACTGATTGTGGTGTTACTAAAACAAATTGGAAGAAAGCGGTCATATGTTTCAAAGTAGACCTAAAGGGCTGTTTACCACTTGGTTCAAGTTTATTATAGGGATGAGTGGAAGACCTCTTAAGGGCTACTTGAATATCAGATGCCGCCTTTTGGCTTGTGCAGTGTTTCTGCAGCACCCCAAATTTTATCCAAAAGGTACATTTCAGAACCATCCAAGAGCATGAGCAACACATTGGGGAGTTATTTAACTTTCTAGAAAACTGCCTTTTCCCTCCAATGAGTATGTTATTATTTCAGTTACATGAAAATCTGATTTCTCCTGTGTTTCCCTTATATTTTATGTTTTCTATGGACCAGGATCATTCACATTTTCGAACTCTGGGCTGTGAGCAGCCACTAAGCAACTCATCATTGGTGTACTGTACCCTTACCGCATGCAACTGATCAGCAAAACCATTTGGCATAGTTGACTTTTACATAAGTCTGATGTAAGACTATGGAAAAACTGCACAAGTGGGATGAAATGCAAATACTCAATATGGGATACCGTGTTGCCTTACGCCACCAACAAGTGGAATTAAAAAATTGCAAAAGCGGCTGATAAAAGTCCTGTGACACTTTGTGAGTAGACCTCATTGTTTGTAACCAATGTAGTGTGTTTGTGTGATGTGCTACGTTTGGTGATATGTTATCAGATAACACATTTTTCTAGGTTTTGGCATGTTTCTGTGCTACAATTTATTTAAGATGCACAATTTAAAAAGGTATAATCCTCAGACTAATGGCCATATGGAGGGAATCAACCAACTATGGAGCAGTTCCAGCAGTGCTACTTGCCTGAGGGATATGGGTAGCAATGCTTAGATCTTCTATGGTCATCAGAATTCACCAACAATAATGCTGCTAATTTTTCTTGTTTTTTTCAGTTTTCATGTCCTCGGGTAGACATACACATTGTGTGTGAACACTCTCAGTATGCATGGTTTAATGCCAGTGTTAGTAGACTACCAAACCACTGGGACAAATGCCTTCCATGCAGCACATTATGATCTGGATAAAAATAACAGAAAGTTATGTTGTCACTGCCTTACATTATTTTGGATCGTTCTAGTCATTCATATGAAACATTAAGGTATAAGGCTTAACAAAACTATTAGGGTTTGCAATGTCATCCTGTTGCCTTCTAGTTAACTACTAGGGTTATATTATGTTTGGTTGACATATTTTTACTTTTGTTTTAAGGGTACACCTTACAAAAGTTGAGGAGTCTGGAAAACTATTTGGATTTTTTAAGTTTTAGTTTCAGTTTGTTTTAGCTCACTCACCAGTAGGCTCTCATTACAAGTTCCTTGTTAACTCTTTGGGGAAATATCAGGGCTGGAACGAATGACTCTAGATGCTATCTACCTAGCAGTTAAAACGGATTACAAAGTATTTCCTGTGGGTAATGACACAAGAACCTGAGAATACCCGATCCAATTAAACATGTTTTTCTCTGTCTGTGGGAAATAAGGACCCAGATACGCACACATCTATCTCCTAATTGAGGCAGGTGGTGAATAATGCAGGGGCTTTTTTCATGGCCAGAAGGAGCAATTTTAGGCAGGGGGTGGCGGGAGCCAGAGTTTCTTTTATTTCCAAGGGGGGAGTTTTTTTTTTTTAGAAATATCTTTATTGGCATTTTATAACATACGTAGAGATTGTTAAGCATACATACATATTTGAAACATCACGGTATTAAGCAGACATTCCCAGTCTCTGTCCGGATCCTTAACAAACAGTTAATTACCACTTCATTTGTTGTTCCCAAACATATATGTTGTACTATTCATAAACAATGCATCCTTTGCCAACAGATTCTTTTAACCCCCCTTCTATCCCTCCCTTCTCGCCCACTTCCGTGTCATTGTGCTAGCGCTACATCTCTCCTGGTTCCATCGTGTTGCCTATCGTATATCAGCTCATGTCCTGTCTTGTTGTTGACTGTCTCCACCCTGATATCTGTGGATCTCTCTAGGTACCTCCCACCCCATAGCTTCTTTCAATTTGGTTAAAATTTCAATCCAGTAAGGGGCTAGGACTGGACAAGACCAGACTGTATGCACTAAATCCGCTTATGATTCTTTACAGTGGGGACAGTGACCTGAACGATTTGGGTAAATTCTACTCGGTGTTTTGGGGGTAAGGTAAGTTTGGTGTAAGAAGTTATATTGAACCAATTTAAACCGTGCATTCGAGCTCACTCGTTTAACCCCTTCATGTATTTTGATCCATTACTGCGCTGTCGGGGGTCACCCACAACTAACCCTGGGCGGAGCTGGCATAGCGGGACTACGCGGAGGTCCACGGAGTTGGGAACAAACTCCGTGGAACTCCACTCTGCTCCGCCACCCGCCTCCACCCCCCCTATTAATAATTAATTAGACATTAATTAAAACTAAAACAAAAACACTTACCTGTACTGCGGCGTCCCGGGGCTGCCCTCCTCCTCTTCCTCGCCATCTCTGGGTGATCATTCCGAAAACTGCGCATTCGTGCGCTAGCAATGATCACCCAGAGGCAGCGAGAAGGAGGAGGAAGCCCGGGGCACCGCAGTACAGTGATCTTTTGTTTTAGTTTTAATTAACGTCGAATTAATTTTAATAGAGGGGGTGGAGGCGGGGGCTAGCCAACTCCGCTCCGCTGCGGAGTGTGCAGAGATTTGCCTTTTCCACGGAACGCGGAGTAGGCAAATCTCCGCGGGCGGAGCGGAGTTCTCCGCCCGTGCCTACCCACAACTTCATCCCTCCGTGTTTGGATAGGGAGTATCTGATCCATCTTATCATCTCGGATTGATCGATATAAGTGAGAAATGAAGCAACATCCTCGGGTCATGTAGAGCATTACGTGGAGCACATTCGTGATAGGAGGCTCCTCCGGAAATGAGGGCCATAATTCCTGAGCCACCTAGGAGATCTTCCTATATTGCAGAAATTGCCCGTTCCCTAATTCAAAGGTGGACTCCGCGATTTCATGTGTAATAAATTGTTTATTTTCGAAGAGGTCTCCCATTATCAGGCAACCACCTTCTTTCCATTTGTGGACAGACATAGAGTCCGCAATTTTGGAGAAGGGTTGTATCACCCATAGAGGCATATCTGGGTCATATGGTGCTCAACCTATCACTTTTTTCACTGTATACTCCCAGACCTCCGCTATGTGACGAATTATGTAAGGGCAGGCGGGGGGGACTCTCGTCCCCATCATCAGAAGTTCCGGTAGTGAGCCTCCCATAAAGGTTCCCGCCAGGAGTCTCCTCTCCCAATTATCATTTCATCTAGCCAGTGAATTGCATGCTGCAGTTGGGAGGCCATATAGTAAAATTCTAGACACGGCACCACCAGCCCCCCTTTTTCCCATGTTCTCTGTAATGTCGTCAAACTAACCCGTTTATGGTTAGTGTTTCATAACAGTTCTATTATCAAACTATTTAGTGTTTTATAAAAATGGTTAGGGATTTTATAGAACGAATGTTGTACTGCATATAAGCATCGGGGCAAGATAATAATTTTTGTAAATGCAATCCTGCCCATAAGGGACAGCGGCAACTCTTGCCAGAAATGCACCGAACCCTGTATGCCTTCCACGACCTTCCCTATATTGAGCTCCAAATATCTCTCGGGTGTACTCGCCAGTCTAATTCCCAGATATTTGTATTACCTCCACCCATGGAAGCCCCACCGCAGGTAACACATCCCGCGGCTCTCGGGCCAGCCGTCCAATCAGAAGTAGCTTTGATTTACTGGAGTTTGTTTTCAGTCCTGAGATTTCACCGAACCTCTGCAGTACGTCTAATAATATAGGGACCACCTGCACTGGTTGCCGAATATACACCAAGGTATCGTCTGCGTACATAGAAACTACATGATTAGGGTCACCTAGTGGGATCCCCCACCGACTCACCTTCTCCCTCAAAGCCGTCGCTAACGGTTCCATCGCCACCGCAAATAGAAGCGGCGACAGTGGGCACCCCTGTCTAGTGCCACGCCTCAGCGCGAAGGCCTTCAAGATCATGCCTCCTACTCGTACCCTGGCGTGGGGGGCAGTGTACAGCAATTGTAACCACCTAAGGAACCCCGTCCCCACCCCCATTACTCGCAGGACCTTCCCAAATATAGGACCAATTCACTGAATCAAATACTCACTGGGGAGCTTTATCTCTTCCCCACATGCTGAAGTATGAGAGCACGTGGGGCCGGGTGCCTCAACTAACCACAGCTCCCAGAGCTCTTCACAAGTCCCTGGGCCTGAATTGATCGGTCAGAGTTAGAAGAACTGAAAATACCAGGCCCAGCTACACTGGAAAACCTATAGTTTCCCTGGGCAGTATCCTCCCTCTGGACAAATGGTAATGAGGACTATTAACCCTATTTTCCACAAATAATTCATGTGGTTCTTTTACTTTTTATTTCACATTTCTTTGTTGTTTGGTTTTAGGTTTACGGAAAACCTAGATTGACATTCATGCAGGCACTAGCTTGGTGTTTATCTTAGGTTTTTCCAGATCTGTTTTAAGTCATGGCCAACATGGGCCACTGCCTTCCAAGCACCCCCCTGTGAAAGCAATCAGGACACAGAAAGTCCAAAATTAAATGTGTGAATAAAAACACATCCTTTTTTTAACTTGACAGCTGAGCATGCTTGCGTCACAGAAGTCTAGGGTACATGCACAGCCTGTGCAACCTTAACATCTCAAAGTCTCAAGCAGTTGGTGGCAATTAAATTTAAAAAGCAATCTTTCTAT
The DNA here is from genome assembly GCA_963921515.1 of Calotriton arnoldi. Classification (NCBI taxonomy): domain Eukaryota; kingdom Metazoa; phylum Chordata; class Amphibia; order Caudata; family Salamandridae; genus Calotriton; species Calotriton arnoldi. Next base: position 257,905 of record CAWUFW010017106.1, read on the forward strand.
CTCATGTCCCTTTCCTTAGGTCACCCCACCACATTGACCTCACTGCTCTCTCTCTCTCTTTACCCCTCTTTCTTGTGCTCTCTCTTTCTTCCTATATCTCAACATCTCTGCATACCTACCCACTCTCCCACCAGCTAACATTCTCTACATCACCCATACCTACTTCACCTCTCTCAATACCTCTCTCTCTACTCCTACATCTTACTACCTGTCTCTCACAACCTCAGTTTCCTCTCGAACAATCTGCCTACTTTGATTTTCATCATCTGTTCCCCCTCTCTCTATATCATCACTCTTTCTGTATCTCTTTGCTTTGTTTCCATCTCAATTCCATGAATCCCCTTGTCCGTCTAATATATTGCTTGTTCAACACCTAAGCTCTCTCTTTACCTCATCTTTCTGTTCCTCTCTGTCTCCTTATACTACACCTCTCTCTACCTCTGTCGCAACCCTCTCTCTGCATCACCCTTCTCTCTACCTCATTTTTCTCTGTACCTCAGATCTTTCTCACAACCTCCTCTCTCTCTACCCCACCCCTCTCTCCCCACCTAACTTCTCAATTTACAGCACCATTTGTATGGTGCCTCAACTCTCCACCTCTCCACTCTCTCTACTTCCCTTCCCTCTTCCTCATCTCTTTCACTATACCGTACTCTTTTCTGGATACCACAGTATCTCTATTTCTACCTCTTTTTGCTATCGCTCATTATCTCCTCACTCTCTCCGATCTCTTGCTGCACCTCCTTTATTTCAATCCATGCTCTTACCTCCCTTTGCCTTTTCTTTCAATATCTCTGCCTCACAAATATCTCTACATCTGTCTCTTCCAAACAACTCTACCTCAAATTCTCTCTCTACTCCTATTTCAACCTCCTGTATCTTTCGTTACTTTAACTGTGACTCTCTATTTCATTTCTTTCATCTCTATATCTCATCTCCCTTGCAACACTTTGTCCCTCTCATCCTACTGTACTCTTTGCTTCAATATTCTCTTTACTCGACCTGTTTTACGTAACCTCTCTTTTTCTCTCTCTCAATACTTTCGCTTCCTTGCATCTCTCTATACGTATCTCACTTCACTTCCTCTCCTCTCTACCTGGCTACCTCTTCCTCTCTCTCTGCCTTCCTCCTACTCATCTTTCTATCTTACCCTCACCTCACTTCTTGATGTATCTCTCTCCCTTCCTATAACCATTCCTTTAGCACGCATTACCTTTCTACCCTACTCTAAAACCTTACCTCTCTACCAATCTCTTCGTCTTTATCCCTCCCTCTAGCTTTTTTTATAGCAACTCCACAGTTCTGTCTTTTCCTCATGTCTGTCCCTACTTCACCCATCGCGCTATCTGATCTCTACCACTTAACTCACTACTCCCTCTTCTGTACCTCTCTCACTACACTAGTCTCTGCACTTCTCTCTCTTTCTCCTCGTTCCTGTCTCCTCCCATTTCGGTCACTTAGCAGACTCAGAGGTCACTGTCCATCCCTAGAAGTGGGACAAGGAAGGGGAAGAGATTTAAGGAGAAAATTATGAGATTTTACCTGATGAATCAATTAAAATCATCAGCAGTACTCTGAGTTTACTGGACTAGTGAGAATGCAGTTGTGACAGGGAATTTTACTTGTGATTATGATTATCTGGCATTATATAGAAGTCTAATACACATCACCATTGCGGTGTTTTACCTACAGTAGGAGAAATTTTAGAATTCCATTTAAAATCTTTACATTGCAAAATAAATAATCTACACCTGTGCGAAAATAAATGGCTTAATTAGGGTCGGATTGGTGTATAGGATGATCAGGCAGTATCTGAAGGGCCAGTCTCACAGATCAATGTATGAGCAGTTCTTTAGCTGTTTGTGGGACTGGTTTATGGTCTGGTGGCCTGGTTTCTACCATTGACATCCATGATATTACTACAAGCATTGCCTGCGGCAAGCACAAATGCATGCAGTCTCTTATACCTTGCAAAACGCTAATACAGCCTGTCTTTACGAGTTTAAAACTGCCTCTATTTGCAAAGGTGGGGCTCGTTTTTTAGCTATCTGATTCGCTAATGGGGGGGCCACTTTTAATTTGAAGCCCGGGCCAGTATGACCCTGGGCTTTATCAATGATTGTTCAACTTGTTTTAGATACTATTTCATACATGCCAACATTTTAGAAGAGAAAAGTAGAGGATTTCTAAAAAAATCGGGAGAATGTACTTCCCCAGTGACATCTATTGAGGCCTGAATCGGGTTACTGTCATTTATGGGCTTTCCAAGTCTGCGGCTGCAGGATCGGATATTTGAAACGCAAACGTATGTTTTTATATGAACCTTTCAGAGAAGCGCGAAGAAAGCGCCATGGCAGGCAGAGAGAGCATCACACTAGTGTTGTGCACTGGCCTGCAGGAGCAAGTTACATGCAATGCATACACCGAGTTACACAATACCAGGCCCTGTCAGCTGAAACCCCCGAGGAATCAGGTGTCTGCCTGCAGGAATCGGGAGGCGGGAGACTAGCCTTGACATCGGTAGTCTCCCGGCCGAATCGGGAGGGTTGGCATGTATGTTGCCAGACTCTAGGCAGTTTGACCTTGTGGCTATTTGCATGCCTCCATTTCTAAAGACATACGAACAATTCATTGCTGTGTGACATCACAAGGATTTGAATTAGCTGGAAAGAGGTGGCAACAAATTAAAGCTGTTCCGATCATAGGGGCAACAATTTGTCGTGCCCAGGACCCTTACAATCCTGGTCTGACACCTGTCTATGAAACACTGTGAGGTCAAGAACTGTCTGGGAATCAAGAGGTCCTGCACACCTTTCTGGGGTGGATAGTTTTGTTGTTTCAGGTCGGCTGTATACCCTTTAGAGTCAAAGGTTGTACATAGGGTAGGGAGTGCTGAGTCTGTCCTTATCAGATATACTGACAGGCATTATGTCTTTCATTCTAGGACCTTCTGTCTACAGCTCCTTCGTGGCCCATTCTTCCTTTGCGCTGTGAAACACTAAGTGGCATCTAAGACAGTCTTGGTTAGGATCTTGACCCATGCTACCCCCCATGGTATGTACAAAGATGGTACTCCCACTAAGATGATGGTGGCTAAACCGACACCAGATACCAGTGGAGATACAACGATCAACATAAATCTACAATGGGCATCATAAAACACACATTCGAAAATTCCCAAGTTCTGATCCCCAAATCCAGACGTAACAGGTGATGTACAAGGTATTATTCGTGTTGGATGCTAGATGACTAAGGCATTGGATTTCTACCTGCACAGGAGGTGCATTGCATGTGGAAGTCACATGCACACATGAACACCATGTAATATGTGAAGCAAGACACACAGCATCTCTCTGAACTACAACTCATTTATACACACACACACACCTCACACAGACGCACACTCTCTCATAGTGAATATATATTGTAATCATGTTTTTGGATATCCAGAACAGTGACCGCCCTGAGTCTAAGCTTGGATGCCAAAGAGAGGCATCATCTTCTACACCACCATTGTGAGTACTAGTATTCAGGACTCCCCACTAAGGGACTGATTATGAGTTGGTCGTGGGGTAAGTTCCCTTTTGGGCCCACTTTGGTTCTCCCTTATGTTAGATTTACTCCTCGTTTTAGGCTGCTTTTGCTTTGCACAACCACACTTAACACATTTATTTTGCGCCATGATATTATTTTCGAAATACGCTGCAGATGTTATTGTTATTCAGTTCTTCTTCTTAGGATTCAGTCTGAACATTTCGTACAAGGTTGAACAACATGGTGCCCTGTTTTTTTGTGCTCGTTCAGCAACATCTCCTAACATTTAGACACAACACAGAGGCACAGCTGCTGTTTTCTAACATGACACTACTTATCATATAAACCGAGACTTGCCCTTTTGAAAACAGAGAGGAGAATTCTAGGAGAGGGGGAAGGTCCTGGAACGGGAACACCAGCCTTGCGTTATCTGATTTTACACCTATGATGATGCGTATCACCTAACTACAAGCAGCAGGTATGTGGTCCAGTGCTAATCCCAGAGATCACTGATATCTCCCTGTACTTACATAGTGAGGGCAGGCTAAAACAGATATTTCATTTACCATGGTAGGGATTTTCATTGTTACAGTTTGCTCATAATGTTGATTACTTTGCTTAGTTGTATATGTTTTCTAATCACAGCAGACCTGCTTCATAATAGATATCGGTAGTTTCAATAAATATTGCAAACTTCTCTAGTGTCTTTCTTTTGTTTTGTTATGGACATGGCATGAGTGAGAAACGAAAGGTGATGATCTGTTTCCACAGTTCCCTTAGGGACTAGATTGTTGTGTTCTAGGTTGTCAATTCACCTGTTACTCTAGGAAGGTTAGGAGCGTAGGGGAGGCACTGTCAGCTAGTCAGATTTGAGTCCATAGGTACGGATGTGGTAAGGAGACTCAGTTCCTAAATTCTGACGTCCCGTGGTCCCAGCACATTTCTGTTTCTAAGCAGAATCACTGCAATAGTTGGTGTATTACGACCTAAGCGTAAACCCCTGTTTGCACACGGGTCAGAATTACGAGTTGGTAGGTATTTAACGCATCCAATAATTATTGGATGAGTAAAATACATCAACCTTCATTAAATTTCAGCATGTCAAATCTGCTGAAATTTAACAGGGGGAAAAAACATTTGGTATTTGCATGGAAAAATACCATAGTCACGCCTATCTTGAAAAAGTCATCTTTTGGTCCAGCTGTCAGGAGTAACTACAGACCCATTTCTCTTCTGCCCTTTCTGGTGAAACTTGTGGAACGCTATGTTAGCAGGCTCCTAGTTTATTATCTGGAAAATAACAACAACTTGGAGGAAGAGCAGTTTGGATTTTGGCCTGGCCCTGAATCAACCTTGATAACGGCCATGGACGAGCTAAGGATGCTAGTTGACGAAGGGCATTCAGCGGCACTGATTATATTAGATCTCTCAGCTGCTTTCGACACTGTGTGTCATGCCACGCTTTTAGCTTAGCTGGAGTCCATTGGGGTATGGGGAACTGCTTTGCAATGGTTCCATTCGTTCCTCCTGAATGGAAGTCAAGCAATGGCGCTTACCCCTTATTGTTCCCAGGTCAGGGCCTCTAATCAGGGAGTGCCACAGGGCTCTGCCATCAGCCCGATTTTATTTAACATCTATATGGCTCCGATGATTTGAATTATTAAGTCCCGTAAAGTGACACTGTTCAACTATGCTGATGACACTCAGCTTACTGTTTCTCTAGCTGGCAACCAGGAACTCTCTTCTCTTCAGGAGTGCATGTTCGATATTACTCAGTGGCTCAGGCTCAATTCACTGATGTTTACCGGGGATAAGACAGAGATACTCCCTGTGCTGTCCGCACAATCCCGGAAGCTCTACGCCCCAATTTCTGGCCAGGCCTATTCAAGGGGCCTGTTGCCCCTGTCAGTACAGTACGGAATCTGGGAGTTACCTTTGATGATAAATTTAGTGCTGAAAGCCATGTAAATAAAACGACTGCAACTTGTTTTGCGCTTCTAAAAACGCATTCTGAAGATCCTGCCGTTGCTTCCACCTTCTTCCAGAGCCGTAGTGTTGTTCTTAGCCATTTGGACTACTGCAATGCTCTTCTTCTGGATGCACCTGATTATCTCTTGCGTCGTTTGTCAAGGGTGCAGATTGCAGCCGCCAAACTTGCTTTGAACAGATCTTGAAGAGTTTCTGCATCTTTGGCTCTAAAGAAGCTACACTGGCTGACACTTAAGCAAAGAATTCAGCTTAAATCTCTTTGCTTGGCCTTCAAAGCCTTTCATGGGCTAGGCCCTGTCCCCTTGCAAAAGAGACTGAGAAGATACATTCCTAACAGATCTCTTCATTCTGCATCCGCTAACTTGCTCTGTGAGCCCAAGTACAGGAAATGCAGGCAAGGTATCAGGACGTTCAAGGTCCGGGCAACTAAGCTCTGGAATTCACTTCCTTCCTCTCTGAGAGCTATGGCTGACTTGTTAAAGTTTAGGAAGGCGCTCAAGACCTGGCTGTTTCCAAAGTAATTGTACTGAGCTGTCTTAACCCTGTAACTTTGAGTTGCCTTGTTCTATGGTCCTTTTCCTTTTCATGTACCTCCTTTAACCGGTTTGGCCTGCGCCAGGATACCAGTTGGTGACAGAGTGCTTTATAAAAAACTATAAATAAATAAATAAATATTTACCGTATCATGCAGATTTTGGAGTGTCAAACACCAAAATCCACATGTTATTTCCCACTAACTCATGATACGTCTGATTTGTCACACCCAATAAATAACGTACACTGTGGTATCATTATTTATCAGGTGCGTAAATAGCACTCGTAATCTGGCCCTTAGGCTTTACTATCTTACTATACATTGTTGAGTGAATCATGGACAATTCTCATTGGAGTCCATCCATCTCTATCTAGTTCTATCAGACAACCGGGTAACTTCCTATACCTGGTACTTTCAGGTCAATCAGTCAGACTAATAATAATATTGTATATTGACGCTGGGCTAACTCTATTCCTGTGTAACCTCTATCAGACCCAAGTCGCTCATTGACAGGTTCTGCTTTTTGCAGCACTTTACAAAAAAAATAGAATAAAAAATATAAACACTATAAAATGCTAGAACTCTTGGGGCCAGAGGTACAAAGCCATTTAGTGTTTGCAAAACCTGCGATTCGCTAAATCACATGGTTTGCAACTGCTAAATGGCTTGTTCAAATGTACCAAATCGATTTTGAGATTCAGTAACTGGCTACTGAATCGCACAATGGGTTTAGAAATTAATTATAAATCAAAGCTTGGCAGGGCGTGTTTATGGTGTCCCTTCCAAATTCTGATTCACATTGCTGTGCATCAATGGTTTGCGACACCTGACAGTCTGATTTCACACTCATATCAAAAGGGTTTCAAAGGAGGGATGTTTTAAGGTCTGGGTTTTGACAGCATTGGTGTCAAACAGATGTCTTTTTAACAAAGTACTTAGAGTGGTATTTGGGTCTGCCACATTCAACCATTGGCCTTCTTAACGAGCCTCTTTTGGTCACTGGCTTGAGGCTTTGTCAGTCATGTCAGCTCAGTAGTGTATTCCTCTCTCAGTAATGCGATTGACTGTTTCAGTGTTTTCTTCTGGCTTCATTCGAGTGCTTGCATTGAACTGCATGAGGGACTACTTCAGAAGCATTGGAGCTAAGGGTGCAGGGGGTGCTGGAGCACTTCATAAAACTTGAAAGAGTTTAGATGGAGAATGAACAATAAAGGAACACTTCGAATGTTTTCCTTTGTTTGGCATTTGGTGTGTTTTCAAAGATAGACTGGTACACATCAGCCATGCTCTTAGTGGCCACTCCTACACTAAAAGTTATTCCCGCACCGCTGGACTACCTTACAACTAAAGACCCCTCTGTTCGCTCCTACTAGCTTCGTGCAGTGTATTTTGCTCTATTGTGCTAACGCTACAGGCATTAGCACATTCACCTCAGACCTATTGGCTTTGCCAGTGCTTGTTTAAATCAGACATCATGCTAGGGACTTGAGATTTGAGCATCTGTGTGGGTGGACAACAGGTTCATTTTAGTTGCATTCAAATAAGAGCTCAACAGGGTTTGGAAATTAGGCAATCAAAGGGGTCCTTGTTTCAGGATTAGAGGCTATCACTCAGTGGACTGTAGACTGCACAGGCATGGCCCCCAAGAAAAACCCTAAGGTCTTTCCCCAGATGCCAAGGAGTCTCATACAAAGAAAGAGGCAGGTTACAATGTTCTTCCAACAGAGTACATTGGTCGTGGCTTAGCATCAACTCCTACTAACACCAAACATATTTTCCATAAACTGGCTATGAGAAGGACAATAAAAATTATTCATACACTATTGCAATATTTAGAACAATTAGAATTCATTAGTGAAGATGCAGTTTTGCAAATACATCCCAAAAAGTGCTTGTGAAAAACATATTCTTCTCTGCCTGCTTAAATCCTGCCCAGTTATGTGATTAGTTCTGGTAGGTTCCCTCCCTACCAAGTGTAGGAAATTGTGTTAATTGTTAAAGGTGGTGAGGGCCCACTTCAAACAATAATTGCAATCCTTGTCAGGTGAGCCACAGATGTCAATAAATTGGTGCTTAATCTGCTGGCAGCGTGGCACAAAGAAGTCAGACTTAGCGTAGAGACAATGTGTAAAGCATTATTTATTTATTGTTTATTTATTTATTCATCACTCAAACAGTAATAAAATGAAAATAAAACACAAGACAAATCCCAAACCGACTTAGAAGAGAAAATATTAATAAATAAAATGACACAAATATGACAAAACTCCAATAAGAGAAACCGGATTTATGAATTTTTACAGTTTTAAGTAAACATAGCACGAAAAAGCACAGAATACCAGTAATAGTCAGTGATCAATTTGACACTGACCATGAGGGAGCACTGGTCAAATACACAAACCAGGTTTGTCCTGGTCAAAGATTTTACCTTCTGACTTTAATATTTGAATCCCAATGCACCACAGGAGTACACTTCTAAAGCCCCCCAGGACCTCAGAGGAGGCATGTAGAGACTCACAGGGTGGCAGGTAGAGGCCACAGCAGGGTCCACTCCTGATCAGCTGGGAGGTTGCAGGAAAAGGCTTCTTGCAGCTTGTTGTGTCCCTGTAGCTTTATCAGGAGGTCAGTCAACGAACCTTGGAGTCACTTCTGGGATCCTGGCTTCAAGGCATGCAGATCCAGTCTTCTTTATTTAGGCAGTAGAGCAGTCCTTCTTCTGAATCTTCCCAGATGCAGGAGCGTTCTGATTTCTGGTTCTGAAGGTGCCACTTTTATACCCAGTGCCAGACTGTGGGTGGGGTACAATACTTTGTTTACCTCCAAAACTAGCTGTGGTCAGTCCTCCACTCTTCCCTGGGTTTGACTCCAGCCTGGCTAGTGAAACAAAAGTTAAGGGCATGCCTGGTGTCAGGCTCTTTTGTGTGTGCTGGGGCAGGTCCCCCTGAAGTGAATTCAGGGCAGGGCACAGCTCCTCCCCAGCCATCATGTCAGAAAGACCCACTTCCCTCTACACCAAGGCCCTTGGTTCACTGTGTGGCTGTTGGGCCTGGTATTTTATGCAGGATTTCCCCCGGATCTTTGCCTTCTGTTGCTGAATTTGATTTTGTTGGCATTAGAACTCTGTGCACTCTACGACAGCTAACCAGTGAGAAAGTGCTTGTGCTCACTCCCTAAAACATGGTAAACTGGCCCTCACCTGATTGTCACATTTAATTTACTAATAGGTACCAGGTATATGGTAATACATGGTACCCAGGGCATATAAATTAAATTCCACTAGTGGGCCTGCAGCATTCACTGTGCCACCCAGTAAAGTAGCACTTTATAGCTTGTCTCAGTCCTGCCACTGCAGCCTGTAGTGCAGTTTTAAACTGCCATTTCAACGTGGCAAAATAAACATTTTACCAGGCCAAAACGTTCCTTTTTAATACACATAAGTCACTCCTAAGGTAGGCTCTAAAAGCCCATAGGGCAAGGTGCTTTGTATTTAATACGCAGGACATGTGGGATTAAGTTTTACATGTCCCTGTAGTGAAAAACTCCTAAATCTGTTTTTTACTACTGTACAGCCTACCTCTCCCATTCGATAACATTGATTTATGTAAATACATTTAATTAATGATTACGTTTTATTGGGAGCAGGTAAAAATGTCATGTTTAGTCTCAAATGAATTGCAATTTAAAATCCTCTTTTATGGTAAAGTCAGATTTTAAGTCACCCTTCTGAAAAGGCCCCTTTTAGAAAGTTGTAATTTTCCTGTCCAAACCATTTGTGCCTTCTGCCAGTGTCCTGGGTCACTTGACTGAGAATGGCTCTGCTGTTGGGCTTTGAGTATTTCTCCCAGACAGTGAGACCAAAGGGAACTAGGTTTTGGCAGGATGGGTCATCCTGCTAGGATGTCTGGGGGCAGAGCTGTTCCCTGTCCCACTTACATTTATTTCAAAGGGTTTTGCCTCCAGCATTCATAAAGAAACCTGACACTAGGCTTTTGTCACCCCACACTTCTTGGAGCATTGACAGGAGAAGGTAGACCTTTCCAGAACCAGATGTGGGGGTAGTATAGGGAATCTCACCACTTCAAAGGCTAGCACCGTGTATGAATATTGGACCTTCAGAGCCACTCTTCATACACTCCTTGACCTGTGGACTTTACAAAAGGAAGGCCTGCCTTGTTTCCCGTACGACTGCCCTGCTACTTGAAGTTTGCCTTGTTCCCCAGAAGACTGCCCTGCAGCTTGAGACCTGCTTGTTCTTCAGAGGACTGCCCTTCTGCTATCAGAGGAATGACCTGATGCTTGAGGCCTGCCTTATTCCCCAGAGGACTGTCTTGCTGCTTGAGACCTGCCCTAATCTCAGCAAAGGAAGACTGGACCTTCTCCCTTCATCCTAGACTAACTGTGTGGCTCCAAGGGTCAATTGTCTGACCTCTTTTTTTGAGCTACAGGGACACAACAAGCTCCAGAGGCATCCCTACAACTGCCCAGTTGCTCGCTGTGCCATTGGATTCAAGCTAGCCTGGCTGATAAGGGGTAGAACCCTGAAACTGGTCCCAGGATGCTTGTTTCCAGTCCAGTGAGGACCTGGCCTGGCAGTTCGGGCTGGTCTGTTCCCATGAGGAATAGGCTCAAGACTGATTTGCATATGGCTGGGTCCAAACTGGGGTGGCATAGTGAGCAAAAGAACAATGGATTAAACCCATATTCTTGACTGGGGGTGAGTGGTTGAAAAGTTTCACCACTCTGTCCATCTTCTTGTTGTGTTTGCTACTTTTAGATTTCCTGCCCATAGCCTTTAATACCTTTATGTCTTGGGTCACATGAATGGGTATAGCTGACAGTTATACTTTGTGGATTCCTCCCAGACAGTCAAACAATTTAGAGATTAGGTGGACCTCAATGGGCCATCTGCTGGCAGGATGGGGGATGGAGCTGAGCACAGCCCCACTTACAACTGAATAGTCTGTGCTTTGCCTTCACACAAAAGGCCTAAAGGCACTGTCTTTTCACTGGCACCAGCTTGGATCCAGGACAGGGCAGTCAGGAAATTCAATGCATTTCAAAGAACCTTTCCAGAAGCTTGTCCCACCTTCCAGAAAAAGGGCATGAGGGTATAAAAATAGAACCTTCAGACCCACTCTTTAGTTCACTACTGGACCTGCGGAAAGACTCTCAGGGGACTGCCTGCTGCTGTGACCTGCTGTGCACTCTGCCAGACTGCTGCTGTACTTGGCAGGACTGCCTTGCTGCCTGGAGCCTGCCTTGAGCCCTTGGAGGCCAGTCCTACTGTTGAGCCTTGCATCATCACCTGCCTGCAGGATTACCATAAGTGACTCTCAGGGCAAGTTTGATGGCCTCCTGTTCAGATCCACAGGGACATAAAAGGCTCTAACCATCTTGAACCCACACCTGGACCCAGCCTGAGTGAGTCTTGATCCCCAAAGAGGTATCCCACCAGTCCTGGACCTGTGGTGCTAATGGTGTCCAGATGGCCAAATTCCGAAACTTAGGACAACTAAGCCAGGATGTAGAAATCTTTACCGTGGTTTCAAACCAAGGCCATCTAACAACGAAGATCCCTCCTCGGACACTTCCTGCAGCCTTGCCCTACTGAACTTTACCTTCTCAGACACTTTTTCTTGGAATTTCTTCTAAGTCCGAAGGTAATCGCAGACCGTGCACAATCCAGTCCTTGTGGCCAAACCGCGCTCCATCGTGGTTGGCCAAACTTTTCGACTTTGACCTGGTCTCCCACGACTAGACGTCTGCTGGTGGCGCTTGGATCTTTTAGGAGCTAGGTTTCACTAAAAAGTTATAAAATCATAACTCCAGCTCTACTGATTGGATTTTTGTCATTTTGGTGTCAAATAATTTATTAAAATTTACTCTATTTTTCTAAATTAGTTTGGGATTTTTCTTTTGTTATGTTTTCACTTTATTAATGTTTGTGTGCTGTATAAATACTGTACATATTGCCTCTAAGTTAAGCCTGACTGCTTCTTGTGCCAAGCTACCCAGGGTTAAGCATAGGTTAATTTAGTAACTTTTTGTGGTTCACCGTGCAAGGAATTGTGGCTGCTGCTTGACCAGGGCTCACACCCCAGTGAACCAACAAACCGGGGCTTATTTACAAGAGGCCTGTGGCGTTCAGGTTGCGCATGCCTCTCAGTCATATCTATGAGGCAACGCAAAGCCAACCTGCGTGGGGTTGCATGGCCTCATAGATATGGAGTAAGGCAAGGCAGCGCAAAGTGGTTTGTTGCCTTACTTTTTTTTTTTTTTGCAGAGTTTTATATAGCGCGAACTTGACCTGAATCGGGTATCAGAGCGCTTTACATAGCACCAGTTACGTTACATTAGGACACACATTCATTTTTGTTAGGCACTTTGCGTCAAGGAGGCGTTCCATGGGTGTTGTGGTGGGTGTTCCCACGCAACATCCATGGATTTTGATGCTGCCCCAGGTTTACAAAATCATGTAAACTGGGGCAGCGCCAAAACCTTATGCCTCACCAGGACAGGCATAACAAAGAGAAATTTCTTCATTTCTCCTTGTTTTTTTTCTCTTTGCATGTGGGCTGCATTCTGCAGCACACATAGAACGAGGAAAGGGCCTCCATGGATTGTTTTTGTGCAGGAAGGTGCACCTTTCTGCACAAAAACAATCCTGCCAACAATGCAGACCCCCTTGCACCATGGTGCAAGGGTACCTGCTTTGGCACTAGTCACCAAATTGTATGCTGGCTAAAAGGACAGGAATGCATGTATCTTGTAAATATGGTGTATTTCTGGCTTTTCAAATTGGCGTAGGGCAGTGCAGCAAAAAGACTTGCGATACTGCCCTACGCCAATTTTTTGTAAATGAGGCCTCCAATTTTTAATAGTAGCATATTCAGTGGAACTAACCCGGTCCCTGTATCCAGCCCGTGCGCCAACACCGTCGGCCTGATCTCGTGATGTTCCCCCATTCTAGCACTACCAGAAAAACTGCTGGTGGTGCTTTATGCTTTTACATGCTAAACCATAAATAAAAATTGCATATCGCCAGTTCTACTGTTTGAATTGTTGGTGTTTTGGTACCATTTTATTTGCTATAATTTACTTTATGTTTCTGAAATTGGTTTGAGATCTTTCTTGTGTTGTGTTTTCACTTTATTTTGGTTTGTGTGCTGCATAAATACTTTACATTTTGCCTCTAAGTTAAGCCTGACTGTTTTTGTACCAAGCTACCAGCGGGTTAAGCACAGATTAATTTAGTCACTTTTGTGGTACACCCTGTAAAGGATTGTGGTTGTTGCCTGAGTGGGGCTCCCCTGCCCATAACCATTAACTTGATTTCTTACACTGGCTTCAATACACATTTCCCAGTGGGGGACATATAAACAGCTCAGAGGTAGCTGGCCAATCACAGATAGGCCCCAGAAACTTTAGGCAGAGAAATGTGAACTTTCAAAAACTGTAATTTCCAAAATAATGATTTAAAATCTGACTTTACCATTAAAGGGGATTTAAAACTATAATTAAAATGAATGGGATAATTATTTTTCTAACTGCTGTCAAACTGAATTGATCATCTATTAAATATAATCGGGTAATCAGTGTAAGTCTATCGGAGGTTAACCTTGCCACAGTGAAAATCGACTTTGGACCTTTTTCACTGCCAAAACATGTAAGCCATTAAAGATACATGTCCTACTTTCAAATATCATGCACTCTGCCCAATCAGCATTTAGGGCTTACCTTAAGGGTACCTTATAAGTAATAAAAAGAAGGTTTAATCCTGGGAAACGGTTTATTTTGCCAGGTCAAAATGGCAGTTTTAAAACTGCCTCACAGGCTGCAGTGGCATTCCTGTCAATATGCTTTACAGCGCTACTTTAGCGGGTGGCATAATGAGTGCTGCAGCCCACTAGTAGCATTTAAAGGCTGTGGGTATGGATAGTCCCATATACTAGGGGCGTATAAGTAAATTAAATGTACCAATCATGGAGATACCAATTTTACCATGTTTAAAGGAGAGATCACAAGGATTTTACCACTGGTTAGAAGGGGTAAAGTGCACAGATTCCTAAGGGCAACAAAAACGGTTTCATCTACACAAGGCAAAAAATCTGGGGTAGCCCCTGCAGACAGGGCAAATTTCCAACACCAAGCCCTATTAAAAAGTGTGAAGTGGCTCTCATTAAAGGAAAAAGGGCTTTTGGAACAGGTGTCCTGCTGGCAGACCTCTTGCAGGAAGACCAGATGTGGGGGAGGGAGCACATTTTAAGACATCGATCCATTGCTATCAAGAGGGTAGAAAGGCATAGGGGGGAACAAAGAAGAGCCAGTAACCCTGATAGTGCCTCATTTAGCTCACAACATGGCTCTGTTGTAAGCTCAGCTCTGACGAAAGCCTGCCCCATAGGCAGCCTTGGTTTGGTTTCTGCAGGAGGTGATCAGTTTCCAGAAGCAGTTTGAGTGGGTCGTTTTCTGGGAGAGAATGGGAGGTTCTCCTTTCCATAGGCCAACACATTGGTACTCGGATGTTGAATAAGGCACTACAAGCAGATTGGAGTTCAAGCCTTTATTCGCTGAGGAGCACAGGAAGACACCACTTGCGTCATCGGCGTCCTTCCAACAACTGCTCCACTAACTACCACCGCTCGAATACAAACATTCAAGGAATGCTTGCTAGCCAAGCATTCCAGGTCACTAAGCAACACACAACATCGGTTCCTGCCATCTTGAAAGACACCCATAATAGGGTGGGAACCCTCTGAGACTACATTGATGTTTTACTACCAATCACTAGCCAGTTGCCACTATAAGAAGGGCTCCCACCCCAGAGACTTAAGACACAATTGGACTTGGAGATGAACAGAGGAACAACAATCTCCAGTCTGCCTCTGCTTGTTGCTAGGACTGAAACTGACCTTCTCTCTGTAAAGGATACTCCACTCTGGTATTCAGGTTATGAGTATTTATTGGGAGCAAGCAGGTACATCCATTCAACAGCAAGGCTTCTCTCTAACTGCTGCAATCTAGCTCTAGAACACACATAAAGGCATACAGCATCAGTCACCATAGCAATGGTTACCATGATAGCTGTGATGCCACATCTCCTCTCTTTAATCACCAATATAAACTAGAATAAATACATATATAAGAAAAAGAAATTCTATATATATAATATTAAGAATTATAATGCAAGAAATTAATATGCAAAGAGTACATAGGATGAAAGCGGAGCTCTACCCCCTTCCTTTGCAAAATAAAGAATAATTACATAGCATAGTTTTTATATTTCATCGGTAATCTTATCGCTCTACCAACACGTGTCATCTTCCCTGAGCTACAGGAAGGTTGTACAGCGTCATTAGTATCAACCCTAACAGATTGAGGATGGAAACTTTTTTGATTAGTGACAGTGGTATCAGTGACTTCATCCCACATCCAACTCATCGAAGAAGAAGGTTTCTCTGCTCTTTTATTGCGGCTAAAATTTCCACACTTAGACAGCCTGTTGTAATGCCAAACGTTCCCATCACTTAACATGGCAGACTTTGAGTAAGACTTAACTACTTGCAATGGTGCCGAGTATTTACTCTTGTCCCTTTTTTACCTTAGAAGCAAGTTTCACCTTGACCCAATCACCTTCCTTAAGGTTAATGTCAGATGTATTGTGTGTCTTGTCAAAATGGGCTTTGCAGGTTTCATGCATTTTTCTCCAAGTTAGATCTGACCAAAGCGGGTGACCATTTACCACATGTCTTCATGGTGTTCCAAGCAACATTATCTTTTGTAAAGGGTTCTCTGCCTCGTAATATTCTGAATGGACTGTAACCAGTACCTGTGGGTGTGATTCTGTAGGCCCACAGTGTGCTAAAAAGTCCCTTTTCCCAATTTTTACCTGCATTCAATGATGCTTGTATACTACCCATTAAGACTCTGTTAAATCTTTCTACAATACCGTTTCCTGCTGGATGATATACAGGGGTTTTCTTCCCACAAATTCCATTTCTTTCCAAGAATTTTATGTATTTTTCAGATGAAAACTGTGGTCCATTGTCACTTAGAATATTCTTGGGAATCCCTTCTCGCAGAAATACACTCTCCAAAAATTTGATGACTTGTTTCGTGTCAAAGTTTTCCGTGATCTCAATCTCCGGCCACTTTGAGTAATCATCGATGACTACAAGAATGTGTTTTTGATGGCCTTCTTCATCATCGATGGGACCTAACCAATCAATACTGAGATTTTCCCAAGGTCGATCAGGAAGGAGTCTGGAGCCAAGGGTAGGTCTGAGTACCCGTTGGGTTTTATCAGCATCCTGACAAATAGGACATTGTTTAACAAATATTTCTGTGTCTCTGTCCATACCTGGCCACCAATATGACATTTTAATCCTGGCTTTTAACTTTAGGATGCCAAGATGACCTTCATGATTTAATTCCAAGACTTTGGATCGTAATGTTGTGGGAACAACAATTCTCTCTCCTCTACAAATGTAACCAGAATTGTCAATAGATAGTTCATTTTGTATTTCCCACATAGCTCTTAAGTCTCCTTGACTTTCATTTTTGCTGGGCCATCCTTGGGTGATGAAAGATGCTGCTTTACACAATACCTCATCATGTGAATACTTAGTGTCCCATTCATCCTTGGTGATAGCATTAGTATTGTCATATACTGCAGCTATATTGAAGTCATCCCAGTCAGTTTGTTCAAAAGTCTCATATGGTAAAGGAGATCTGCTGAGGTAGTCCGCTACCTGATTCCTTTTCCTGGTAGGTATTCAACTTCATAAGTGAAGTCCAAGAGTTTCAAGTTCATTTTGGCTATTCTTGGAGTAGCTTTGAGTACACCTTCTGAGGTTAACACTTTAAGCAATGGTTTATGGTCGGTACGGAGAATGAATTTAGTGCCCCACACGAACTGCCTAAATTTTTCCATAGACCATACAGTGGCTAGCATTTCTTTTTCTATCACTGAGTATTTTTCTTCAGTGGGTGATAGTGAACGAGAAGCAAAGGCGATGGTTACTTCTTCACCTTTGTCATTGATCTGAGATAGTACTGCTCCTAAGCCTTTGCCACTAGCATCAGTGGTGATGATACTTTGTGCAAGATTGTCATAAGCTTGGAGAGGAAAGGCAGAAATAAGATCATTTTTTATTTTTATAAAGTCACTTTCAAGTTCCTTATTCCAGAGAAATTCTTGTTTTACCTTAAGTAATTGTCTCAAATTGTAAGTCTTGGTGGCGAAATTTTGTACAAATTTTGTGTAAAATTCAGCCATGCCAAGGAATGATCTTATTTCATCTTTCGATTTGGGTACAGGTGCCTTTCTGATGGCTTCAATTAAGCCCTTTTTGGAGAAATCCCATCACAACTTACTTCATGTCCCAGGTATGTGACTGACTTCATGCTAAATCTGCATTTATTTAGTTCAGCAGTTAATCCTTTTTCAGAAAGAATGTGGAGAACAGTTTTTAGTCTTTCATCATGCTCGTTCTTATCACGACCCATGATTAAAATATCATCCTGGAAGTAGGTTATGCCTTTTAAACCTTTAAATAGTTTGTGCATTAACCTTTGGAACACGTCAGCAGCAGAAGCCAGGCCGAAAGGCATTCGCATGAAGCGGTAACATCCAAATGGAGTTATAAAAGCTGTGAGGCTTCTGCTGCTGTCATGTAACTGGATTTGATGATAGGCAGATGTTAAATCTATTGTCGAAAACCACTTAATGCTGTTGGTCTGTGCAAGTAACTCATCAATTCTGGGTAAGGGGAATTTATCTACTATGATGTTTTTGTTGAGATCTCTCAAGTCAATGCATAGGCGCAACCGGCCGTCAGGTTTGCGCGCTACGACTAAGGGAGCGAGCCATTCTGCGCTTTCTACAGGTTCTATTATTCCTTTTTTTTCTAAAGCATCTAGTTCAGCCATGACACCCTCTCTTATGCTAATGGGTATGTTTCTGGCTTTATGACAGATTGGTACAGCATTGTCTTTGAGTATAATCTTGTGTACAAATCCGCACAGTTTTCCCACTTTTCCTGAAAAAACATTGGGGAATTGTTTATCAATGTCATTAACTAGGCTTTTATTTGACTCTTCTAAAAGCATGACTTGGTCTTCCATTTTGGGATTAAGAATGATCCCTAATTCTCCCTGATCAATCCACCTTAGTACAGAGGGTCCTTTTTCAGCCACATATAATTTGCACATAGCGCTTCTGTCCTTGAACTTAAAGATGACCTCCACATAACCTACCATGGGAATCTTGTCACCAGTGAAGGTTACTGGTTGTATGTCAGGAGGCTTCAATTCCAGCTCAAGGACATTTGCAAATTTGCTCTCCCATACAGTACGTTGAATGATGGTGGAAGGTGAGCCTGAGTCAGGTACAATTTGCAAATTAACACCTCCTATATTTACTTCACAAATCGGTTTCTTTTTCCCTGTAGTACAAACATTCAATACAACATTATCAGCATCATTTATGTCATTTATGCATAGTATACTGTCATCACTAGATGAATTTCCGTCTTCAACGGGTTCTTCATTTTTGTCCTCAATACATCCTACCATTTTCTTGTTGCCTTTCTTAATTCTCCTTCTGCAAACTTTTGTGAAATGGCCCATAATACCACAAAAGCTGCATCTGGATTTTAATGCAGGACACCATTTTTCATTTGCATTATGGCCTTTGTACCCGCATCTATAACATGTTAATTGTTTGTCATCCTGATAATTTTTTTTAAAGTTAACACATTTCTTGTTGATTTCTTTATAGGTGTGTTTGTCAAATTTCTTTCCCTCAAATTTATTACTGGAAACTTTGCTAACCACATTACCTTCTTCATTGTTTTTAAGTGCGACTTGCTCACACCTTTTTGACATTTCCCCTTTTTTAACAATAGCTATAATTTCAATCAAAGGTGCATCTCCACATACCCACAACTTTTCTTGAATAGCAGCATTGTTGGAGTGCATAACAAGTTGGTCTCTGATGAAACTATCATGGAGATTGCCAAAATCACAATTAACAGATAGTTTTTTCAAAGTAGAAACATAATCTTCAACAGACTCTGATTTATGTTGTTTTCTTTGAAAAATTCATATCTGTTAATTCCTACACACACTGTGGGTTGATAATGAGCATCAAGATCTTCTAAAGCTTCCAAAAATACATTGGAACCCTCACCAGATCTTGTCTTTTTTTCCATTTGGTAATAAATTCTAGATCCTTCTGGTCCCAAGCTGTGTAAAAACATTTTCTTTTTCCTAGAGGAAGAAAATTCGTCTTCATTTTCCTCTTCTAGAGCAGATATATAATTAAGAAAATATTCCTTCCAATCTAACCACTTCAATACAGGTTCACCTGGACGAATAAGAAATGGAACAGGAGGAACCAAACCACACCCTTGAGTAGCCATGTTAATTACAATTTTGTACTAAACAACAATTGATTTTTGTAATAATTAATTACAGTGTGCAGCAAGAACAGTGCAGAAGACGATTTCTCTGTATCTATAATAATATGATGCTAGATAAAAAACGATTTGATAATATCAAAGTAGTTAACTGTTGAGAAAATGGTGAAGTGAATAGATGTGCATATCATCGTGGAAATAATTAAGGAGAGAGAGTATTTATATTAAATATGCACTAAATCCAAGAGGTGTGCATATCACCGTCGAGAATAAAATTTTAAAATATGTTACCATTGGTTGTAAGATCGTAGTTCAGGGTGATCCGATCTTTCAAGCTGACCAACACACAAGAAAACGAGCAAGGTATTCCGGTCCGTGTAATGAATTGCTGATGGAATTTCCAAAATGGCCACCACGCAAGGTCACGTAGCGTAACCTTGCGTGATGACGCGTGTTACTTTAACGCGTATGTGCAGACTTGCGTGTAGACTTCCTTCCGTAGATGGCATACGTAATCAGGTGGGCAGAAGAAGTAGACGTAACTCCGAATGGTGACGACTGGAATGGATTCCTGGAATCGACAGTGACGACTGGAGAACTGTAGAATGTCTCCGCCGCTCGAAAAATGCGGCCGAAAGAAACTGCCTCAACGGTCACAGCTGGTAGGCAACATTAATTACGTTACCTTATGAAAGTAGAAACACCGCTACACCAAGTACTCTGCGTTGACAGTATCGATGCCAAAGTGGCAGACACTGGTTCACGTAGGCAAGCACCACTCCACCAAGTACTCCGCGTTGACAGTATAGATGGCAAAGTGGGCAGGCACTGGTTCACGTAGGCAGAGACTGCGGTGGAGTCCACCGGTGACGTTCCGGAGACAACAGTTCTTTCTTTAAGAAAATCCAGGAAAATCGTTTTCTTCAGAGAGGAAACACATACAACATTTGAGGTTTCCAATAGAAATGAGCAGTTCCTTACTCTGCTTGCTCCAGGGACTGCTCAATAAACGAAAAATTTGTAGATAGTCTTATACGATCCTTGGTGAGTACAGGACAATCCTTGATGGGTCCAGATCCCTTCCAAAGTCGCCAAAATGTAAAGGATACTCCACTCTGGTATTCAGGTTATGAGTATTTATTGGGAGCAAGCAGGTACATCCATTCAACAGCGAGGCTTCTCTCTAACTGCTGCAATCTAGCTCTAGAACACACATAAAGGCATACAGCATCAGTCACCATAGCAAT